>JAIUND010000248.1:0-91869 GCA_034699125.1 Gisinianus flammeolus
CCATGTTTTCCTACATAACAATATGCAAAAAAGTGAAAAAGGACATCCGGCGGGTTTTCTTATCCACAACTTCATATACCTAAGGAAAACTTGTGTACCTGTAGAGAAGACGATAAATATAACAACTTGTTCCTTTAATGTTGTATCATGAAGGTGGTTAAAACTTTGAACGCGGATAAATCTAGAGGAGAAACTTTGTTGATGGTGAATTGGATTTGGGATTATGGGAAATGGAAACAGGAAACTTGACTTGTTGTTCATCTTTCAACGTGTGTTTTTTTGGATGTAATTCTCTCTCTCTTTCTCTCTCTCTCTCTCACTTGCTCTCTTTCGCTCTTCCCCCCAGTAAAATCCACATGTAATAATCTTACAAGTTGGAATTTGCTATCGTTACTACAACAAATTACAGTGTGTCATTAGAAGATTCCCTGGTGACGGACAACGACCCGCTAAACTACATTACATACTACATTCACAATAATCATATGGCAACTCAAGTGTTTTCCTTCTCTTCTCTTCCTCATCCCATCGTCGTCATCCTCCTCCTCCTCCACTGTCTGTGTGCTTCCACTTCCACACAGATACGACGAAAAACCACGATGAAACTTGAGAACTTGAGTCACGTTAGCATAATATGGCAATCAGCCAAGCAGTTGCAATGTAAACGTAAATATAAATAAAAACATACCTCTCTAGAATATCTACCTACAGATATATAACATAACACACAAACCGGCAGGAAAGTACAAAGTAGAAAGGTAAAAGTAAAATAGTGTGGTGGTAAAATCTTTGAAATATTGCATAAACTTTGGATACTCGAGTTCCTTTGTTATTTGTTATTCTCTTGAAAGGTAAATGGGAATAGTACAGATATATACTTCTTAGAGAACACGAAAGCTTTTTTTTTTATTACTTATAGACAATATTACATTTCCCCATACCATACGATATAAATATAAATATAATTCTCATGATGAACCGCCCGCGTTAAATATTGAATTGATAAAGTCATTTATCTTGAATGATGACCTATAAATATTTATAAATAAAAGAAACTTGCTTTTTTTTATCTATCTTCCACATCTCTTCATTTTCTTCTTCCCCCCTTCAACTTCCACCCACGCCCACCACTCACACATCATTTCCCCATCACATTCTTCTTTCTCCCTTTTTTCATATTGTAATGTGATTTCCCGGAATCTCAGATTGGTAGGGGGAAAAGGTCTGTATGGAGTCAGGTGAAAAATTGAAAGCGATTGAAGTAATATCCCAAATCCATTTAGAGATGATTCTTGATTCTACGACGAGGACAAAGACGAAGACGAAGACGATCATCCACCAATCAGTCATTGACAGTGAATTATGTGATCAATCAAACTTTAATGTGCACAACCACCCAACGCCAATACAGATGACAATGGGGATTTTTATGTACATAATTTTTGTATATTGTGTTGTTGCTTGTTGCTATCCAGCTGATTCCAAAGTGTTTTCTGACTTTTTGACTTTGATCCTGATGGTTTTGCATTATGCATCATACATTGCCTTGTTCTCCTTCCTCATACTAATACTATGTACTATAAGTACTCAAAACACATGCATAATTCATGACGAGGACTTGGAGGAAGTACAAACACATTTTGATCTTTTTATTTAGCTAAGTATTTCATAGGGAACCTGACACACAGACTTTGACTTGTGCATGCACTATACAACTATGTATTAAAGTATTAATATTCTCTGCATATACTTCAACTCCTCTGGAAAAGAAGAAGAAGAAGAAGAGTAAGAGATCTTTGCAAATTAATTTAAGCTTTCACCGTTCAAAGTTTATTTTCCTCATACACTGCGGCCAGTCGCCACAGTCTCCAGTCGCTCTCATACATTTTTATTATTGTACATTGTGAGAATACAGCAGGCAGATCGTGCTTGGGAATTACCACGACAAACGCAGCAGCAAGTCCTTTAAATTCATCCGGATGTTTCTTGCACGTCTTGAATGGACTTTAGTGTAGGAAAAGGAAAAAGCTAACGTGAGGATATTCATTATTAGCCTGATTTTTAGTATTTTTATGTATATAATGTTGACGGTCCTAAACGGAGACCTAATCAGTTTCTCTTTGTATTCTCTGAGATTTCCTACGAATTCTTCAAAGGATCAAAGAAAGGATTAAAAAAGTCTGTAGACGTGGATGACGAGAGATGAGACAAACTTGACAAAGTTTTGGTCGGGAATTTCTTCTTTTTCTCCACTCTACTTTGTATATAAGTATATATATTATTATATATCGTACTTATATGATGAGCTGCGTAGTTCTACATGCTAATTAATAATGTTTAGTCATTCATTCGTGTTTATCATTCACAGTTGTCGTTATACCCAGGTTTATCTATGTATACAAAACAAATCATGTGATTGATGAGCCGTCGCCCTCTCCCTTTGAATCACAGCCATCCCCCGTTTCCATTGCCATCGCTAACTCTTTTTCAAAACAAAATCCCTCTCATTTTTCAAAGTATTTGAGCATCAAAACACACACATCATTTCCTATCACATCATAACAGATTAGCTCTGAGTAAAAGAAAAAACATTAAGCTACTTACCAACGACTGACGAGAGTCCAAAGAAGAAGAAGAATCTGAAATCTTAACCTTCGCGGTTTGTCTCGAGTCTTTGAAGATAATCCTCCTGTTCTCTCTCTCCCTCTCATCCTCCGCAAATGTACCGTCTCTCCATTCTATATCTATCTGTACATCCTTAAAAACATGGTTAAAACTAAGTATAAAACGTGCTTTTAAAACACCTTGAGTCGTCCGAACGGGAATTTTACTATGTATAAATATTTGCATTACAGATAATCATAAGATTCGGAGGATATTCAAGCTTAAAGATTTCCGGGATCTGGATTTATTTCCGGGATCTGGATGATTCCATTTAATTTGAAACCAACCTTAAAATACTGTACGATATATTCATACTGTAAATTTGAGCGTTCGTATCCACATTTAATAATTATTGTTGCTAAAAATAATTCAAAGCAAAAAGAGGACAAGAGACAAGTTCGGAATCCCAGAGAGAGAGACAGAAAGAGAAGAGAGAGAAGAGAGAGAATCAAAAGGCAGAGATGATGATGATGAAAGACTCGCAGACTTTCGCAGTCATGATTTGAAGCAGGTGGAATAGAAAATTACTCATCTCTTCAAATACAAAAGCAAAAACTATTGAGCACAAAGCGTGTGCTTCTTATCTTTTCTACATGAGAAAATCCACACACAAGTTACAGAGGAAAACCGAATATCCTTGAGGTTCATCTTCATCTTCAACTTGGTGGTTTTCCTGGTGAGGTTTCCTGGAGCAAAAGATGATGACAAGGCGAACAAATGTATGGTTTCCGTTCTCCATGAAGAGAATCCTGTGGGTCCCAGTTGCCTTTTCTCTATACGGCAGTGTAGATAATGAGAGAGATGTGTACAAAACGTTAAATTAAAATTAGTAATATTTGCCCGAGTACATTTAAATTGGTCTAAAGCATTGTGAGTAATAAATACGTCAATTTTCTCTGTCGATGTTGTTGTTGCTTCTCTCACACGACATGGCCACATGTACATTTAAAACTTGTATCCGTGCACGTGTTGGTCTAGCTTTGATGAATGCTCTGGGTCATTTTACATACTGTGTTCAAATAGAAACGCTGAAGGCTAAATTAACTCACAAACCCAAATTTCAGCTTTGAATTATTCCGTGGAGTTTCGTTTTGGTTCTGAACTGACAGTACAATAGTATACATACAATCAAATCGATATGTATGAATTTGAAATACACATTTCCTCAATCTAAATTGGGTTCGTGATGCATTTTTTGGCGTACGATTATTATATATCTTAGTTATGGTGTGGGCTTGGAAATATTTTTTCTAATACTGATAAAGCGTGTATTGGAATGCATCAGGGATTATCTCAGTGTATTCGGTATTGAACTTTCAAACCTTGAATCTAAGAAAAGATTACACTACATTAATCTTTTACATTCTGGCAAATTGAAAATGAAAAGCTGGCCACATGCCATGCTTTTTGACTCACAACTCAGTTGTTTCACGTTTTTTCGTACTCTCTGTATAAGCTTCTCTTTTGGCTATGGCGTTAAAGACCTTCACGATGGATAATTAAATAATTGTTATTGGCCTCATGGAAAAATCCAAAGATGATACGCATTGTTAAGAACTCAAAAAGTGTGGTGTTTTTGATAGGCTCTTCAATGGTCTAATTAGGGAAATGTGAAGGGGCTTCAACGTTTACACAATGCAATTTTAAAACAGAGGGAGATGCATTTCCCTCCTTGTGCCTGCTGACGTTAAACATAAAATTATTATTGGGAGCATAAAAAGGATGGAAATTGGGCAAGATGAGAGAAAACTGTAAAGTAAAATGTCATCATCATATCTGTATTTATTTTTCACTGTGGAGTTTTTTTTATTGCCGTCATTCAAACTCAAAAAGAGCGATGCCTAATTTAATTGTATGCTTTTGTCATACACTAATCCAATAAAATCCTACACAAAGAATTTAATTATGAATGAATAGCATGGATGGGGGAAAGGGAAAAGAGAAAGAATTTGTCAAATGGCATTTCTAATATTACGACACCATAAAATTCAAAACTCAAGCAAACTAACTTTCGAATTTGAGAATGAGAATGAGGAGAGACACTATAGAAAAGGGAATACTTAAATGTAAAACATATGGCTCGCTTTCACTTCATTGGTGAAAAGTTTAGTCGTCATCTCAAACTCGGAATTATAGATCCAAATTTCCCATACCCTTCCATCAAGTTTATATCTGTAGTTATCTTTTTATTTGGTATTTAGTAGCAGTTAAATGTTGAACAGAGGAACCATGCGGTGACTCACATTTAATCCTCCTCAGTCATTACCAAAACATAAACGAAATATCCATTCCTTTTGTTCTACAAAATATGTATATATCGTATCGTACCGATTTCCCGATAGTGAGTGAATATTTGCTGAGTACAATATTGAGCTTACAATATTGTTTACTACTTGTACGCGTAGGTACTTGAACATTCAATCTGACGATGAGATACGCTACGGTATTCCTAATTTTCAAGAGAGCTTACTACCACGACTATCTCAAATAATGTACAAACCACAAATTGAGAAACTCTTCCAGCGACGGAAGAATTGTTTCGCAAAAGTTCTCGTTGAGAACTCCACGGATAATTTCGTAATCCTTAGATATATTGTAAGAGGATCACATACACACGTCTGGGATATTCCTCTTTTCCTTCTCCTCAAGATCTTGAGGACATAAATTTGTGATAGTGATAAGGAATCATTAGCTTGCTGGTCTCGACAAACTTTCCACCCACAAGGACTTCCAATCAAAATGGGTTATTGTTATTATTATTATTGGCCATCTCTCTCTCTCTCTTTCTCTCTTGTCCTCCGACTGATAATACTCTCAATGAGTTATTGCTATTATTAGGACACAACTTTGTTAGTAAGCTCCTTAACTAGGAAAACACTGTAGCTGTAAGAAATAAACACACTTAAGGTCGTCTCCTCCTCGTCCAGTCTTATCGTTAGTATTAGAAATTGGGAAGGAGATGCAAGCATCCTCTTTTCCTGTTGAAAACACAAAACCACATAACACATTAATACGCACGAAAAATCCTCCAATTTGCAAAACCCAATACGACGGAGACAGAGAGAATACACTTCAACAACAGCAAAAGCCGTCCTCATCATCGCTTACACAATCCGATTGATTTTCACAGCTCAGAGCAGCTGTGAAAGAGCAACTTTACCTTTCCTTCTCAATCCGATGAACCAACCAACCAACCAACGAAAAGAACCAACCACCACGAGAAATTTCCAATCCAATGTGTGTTGTTATTTGCGTACATTTCCACTGCACTGCAGATCTGCAGTTGGCAGATCTATTTTTATTTTCATTTCTGTATGAAGGTATTTCCGGAATCCGGCGTCGTGTTGGAATTTCCTCTGTTTTATATGTGCTCGAGAATAATCTGCTTTGAATTCAATTGAATCCAGGGTATTGAACATTTAAAAACTATATTTAAATAAAAAAAGATGGGAGTCAAAGTTAATGGGGTTTCATTACATTTGGCAAGGCACAAAATATTCTAGTTGATTTTTTTTTTTTGTTTTTAGAAAATTTTGAGAGTTGAACAGTTTTTGTCATAGCTATCGAGAGATCGACCATCGACCATTAAGATGTTTCCCTTTCCTCTTGTCTCTCCGAGTTGACATCCAAACATTTCAAACTGAGTGCTGTTTGTGGAAATTGAGGAAAAGGCGAAAGCATCCCTCCTCTGTGTGTGTGTGTGTGTGTGTGTGTGTGTGTGTGTGTGTGTGTGTGTGACGATGGCAACACAAAAGAGTCGAGAGAGCCGCCATTTGCCAGCATGTGGTGAGGGAAGCCTTAATGCTCTGTAGTGGTCTCATTCAATTTCAATTTACATGCGGAAAGTCAAGTCTTTTTTCCTTTTCCTCTCCCTTTTTGTGAGTGAAGTGACGTGAACTCAAATTTCCGGCTTCTCTCTCAATAAATAAAATATCATTGATTTTCCCCACATACATTACACTTGACGGTAAGGGCAAAAAATAAACAGGCAATTCGCGCTGCTGCTGATGTTTTTGTTGATGAAGAGGATGAGGATGATGATGATGCGTATTTGTAGGGCATCAGTATACAACAGGCTTAAGGAATCACAAACAATGACCGGAATCACATGGACATGTACCTACATGTCCATGCAAGTATTACATGGAATGGAGGATCCGCATTTGCACATAGATTTTGTTATTTTCTAATATTGTAAATACATTCATGGACATAATTAATTTTTTATCATTTGTAATAGTGGTTGTGGTTGTGGTTGTGTGTGGGTGTTGCTTTTGCTTGTGCGTCACAAGTCTACTTAAAAAATGGACGACTTCACTTTCACTTGCTTTTCTTTCAAGTTGGCTTTGGTTTGACTCTTTGAATTTCATATCGGATTTTGAGAAGTCCAACTGTGACTGTGGAAAGGAAAAAAATAGTGAAAGGAAAAAAATATATATTTACTCCCAGTATGACATTTGATGGTCGAAAGGCAGAGAAAAGAGATGAATGAGCTAAGGAAGGGGAAAGTCTGTGTAGAGGAGAGAGAGAGAGAGAGGCGGGAGGATTATAAATTATATAGAAAGTAGAAAGGAAGTAACAGGTGGTCGAAGGAAACTACTTTTCCATGTCTTGTTACCTCCAAAAATAGAGTCTAAACTGGAGAGAGAGAGAGAGAAAGTTTTGGGATATATTGCAAAGGTGATTGGTGATGTGGTGAGCTGTGTGGGTGTGTGTGTTTGTGTCTGTGTACTAGTGTGTACGGATTGCTGTGGCTCTCCTGGTTTTGTTCACATTCATATACGATACGTCGCTCAGCTCTGTTCAGCTCACGATCAGACTGGGTCGTAATCGTAATTCGTAATCATAAAAAGCTTTGAGAATCTCGTGACCAGACGATGGATGCAATTCATGGAGATAATAACTATGTCTCTTGAGTCATCTTCATCTCCTGTCTGTCCCGTCCATATTACATTGACATAACTACGATATAATAATATGTATTATAGAGAAGGGGATTTTCCCTACTGTCCTCACCATACGGATACGGATAGTCCACAAAGCCCATTCCGACACCTTTGACTTTGACTTTTTTGCTTTTTTGACACACTGTTTGCCCCATGGACTATATTTGCTGTTTCTCATGAATTTTGTGTACATAAGTATGAGGGAGCAAGTAAAAAGGACCAGGCAATAAAATAAAATAAAATAAAACAACAGTCCAGCCATGTTCTTCTAACCTTTCTCTCTCTTCGGTTTTATTATGTCTGCTTTGGGGAATCACCTTCAAAGTCGAGATAAATTTCTATCACTTTGTTGACATTTCCGAGAGACTATTGAGCATTTTTTAAATGAGAATTCAGAATTGGGGACCGGAGGAGCAGACAGACGGAGAAGGACATTCTGTGAGTCATTTTAAGAGAAGGGAAAGCAAAGACAATGTGACTGTATATAAAGATATTGAAACGTCAATAACGCGTGCGAGAATGGTTACTGAACTTTCTAATAAGCAGACGCTGTGCTGTGCGTCCATAGTAACAATTTCCATAATAGTACAATGAAATTGTCTCCTCGTATATCTTCTCCAGTGAAAAAGACTCGCAATAAAATCCAAGCAGGCATATTCCCATTTAAACTCTTTTCATGTACTACATGCGTTTGATTTTCTTTATTTTTTGAGAGCATAAATGTCCACACTTTTATACTTCCTACTTTAAATTTCCTCAAAGTCAAAATTTCTAGACACGCATATACTACTTTCGACATTTTACATTGGACAGACTTTTGTGTGCAGACATTTTCGTAATGACATTATAATTATTTTTTTTACAATACTACTACTTTGCCTTCATTTCCGGATGGGAAATTCAATCAACTTTTGTGTCTGAATGGAATGTATAGAATTTTACTAATTAACCTGAGGACGGGATGGTGAATTAGCTATTACATATTAATGAACATGAATATTTTTGATATTTACAGGAACGTTTTGTCCCAGAATTTTTGATCGATGGTTATGCTGGAATGAAACGGACGCAGGCACCACGGCAACACAAACTTGTCCGGATTTCATCCCTGGATTTTTTGCTTCAAGTAAGTTTCTCCAACAAAATGTTTTTGTTATTTTGGGTCAGGTACTCAGCAATGGATTTAATGACTAGTATTAGCTTTCATCCGTAATATTCAACAATGGAGCTTGGAGTGAAATGTGAAATCCCTGGAAAAGTTTTTACTTTTGCGTCGTTCGTTATATTTCCATTTTTCTTCCCTGTGTGTGTTCCCGTTTTCCGAGAACAAAAAGTGTTCGTTTGTTCGTACGTAAAAAAAGAATGAGGACGAACACAAACAAGAACAAAAAAGAACACAAACTTTCAAAGTTGAACGAGCTGTGATGAGTTTAGTTTTTGGTACCTGTAACGAAAACAAAAAATTCAAAGCTTGTTAAATTCTTAAATTCAACAACGTTTCAGGGATTCTCTAATGAAAACGTAAACAAGGCCCAACATTCGACAAGATAAACAATTAAGATTTGAAAGAGTTTTTCGTATATCTGTATCATTTTTTCTCCCACTTGGAATTTTGGAATACGAGTTTAAATTTTATTTTGAAATTAGCTCTGGTGGAAAAAAAGGTTGGAGAGACCGCTCGAGAAGTTTGAAATTACATTTAATTTAATTGAATGGGAACGTCAATGACAGGGAAAAGTACTTGAAGAAAATATAGAAAAGGAAAAAAAAAATCATATTTTCTAACCAGGAAATCCTTTTAAAAATGAAAACTGGTAAATACTTTATTTATTTACATGGTTTTTTTCGGTGAATCTCACTCTCAAGCTCTCTCTCTCTCTCTCTCTCTCTCTCTGTTGAATGAATCCTTTCGTGTTGCGTTTGCTGGGAAAATGTAATTATTTATATCTATAGGTACTTACTTTATACCTGTGCCTATATACTCTTTTGACTCGTTGAACATCTTGGCGATTTTGAGAAGTTGACTACGTGAGTGTGTATTTGTGCACTCGCATCGCATTTTAGATGGAATCCGATCTGAAATGATGGAAACGCGGAGTAAAAATGCGAAACCGTATAGGCAGTCGATTTAGAAAGGTGGGGGTGGGTGAACGAACTGAATGTGCGTTAGACTGGTTATGGTTGTAATACGATCTATTAAATTGATTTGTGAATGCCACGCAAACATAAATACGTACTCGGTAAAATCTTCACAGTTTCCTTTATCATACGGGACTGAGCCATTATTGCAGAGTCAGCAATATTTCTTACTGTAGATAAAACATACGCACATCCTCCACATAAAAAATATATCTAACCTACACACATTTCTTCTACACGCACACACACAAACAGTTTTCCTTCTTTCTCTTTGGGGAATTCACATTGCCCAATTCCCGATTTGACTCATTCCACAATTTTATACTCCTGGAGATTCAATACCCCAATAAAAATATCCACAGCCATTCGCCATTCCTGTCCCTCCTTGTTATTGAAGAATCTCAAATATTTTATAATTACGACTTACCATTACACTGAAAATATATACCAAATTGATTGTCCGTAACAAGATGCATTTCAAAATAATGGATTGTTATTTGCAATATTTGCATGAGTCATAAAATAAAATCCCGATGGGTAGATCTTTAAATATCAAAAAAAAAAAAAAAAAATGACATACAATTTCTAATTTTGATCATTCCTATGAATTTATTTCAATCTTTCCTGTCAATTTATTCGAGTGCAGTGCACACGAACTCATGGCAATCGTCCTTGTAATTTTGTAAAACAAATGCTGGTTATTATTACTTATTATAAAAGACAGTCAAGGTGAAGTGTCAACTTTCGGATATGTCCTACGCCAATTGAAAAATTACTGAACCATCCGACTGCTCAATTTTTTGCTTAGAGATATAAATCTTTGAAATAGTTGTTTGTTAACAATATTTCTGTGTCGTTTGTTGTCACAAAATGTCAAATGTCATAACCTCCTTGCATTCACATTTACGGCCAAAGTGAAGTGAAGTGAAAAAGCAATGGTGACTACAAATTGGCAAGGAAAAAAAAGTTAGTTGACAGTCGAATGCTTCTATTTGTACACATGGACTTGATTCAAACTGTACAGAAAGTACTAACAAAGACCAAAAACATGAGTCACATTCTCATAAATATATGAAACAATGTTGAATTTGAGAATTCCAAGGAATTCAAATGATAACAAGGTACTATATTCCTTATATTCCTTATATTCCTTCATGTGGTTGGTGTACTTAAATGATATTTTGGGATGTCATTAGGTATAATGTGAAATATGACGTGTCAAGAACATGGATTTTGAACATTAAATTTTATTTTTTTTGTTTTGAGACTTGTTGAATATGGAATAGAGTAATTTTTGTAGAAGAGCAAGCAAAGATAAAGATACAACTGTCAAATGTGTGAAGCCATTGGAAACTCATACGTTTGTGTTCGTGTTCGTACTTATATACTAACTTTCAACATTCCTCTTGTTTCCTATATTTATTTAGGTATATACTATGTACGTTTGTACGTACATCTAAATTCATGTGGAAAATCTCTTTGTGATCTCGTTCCGCCTTTCTCATACTACCTCCGAATCTGAATAAAGAAAGACAGACGAAAAGGAAAAAGGATGTGAAAATGATCTCAATCTAAGACAATTCATTTAAACTTAGATATACGAAGCTTCACCTCACATCCGCAAATAATCTGTATGCACACCTTGAGCGATCTTTATATACAAATTTCCCAACTTTGTATACGTCTACTATAAGAAAAACTGTCCATATTGACGTGTGTACAGTGTACAATAATAATGTCCTCAGGTTGTTTGCCAAGAAATTTATCTGGAAGATTTTTCATGAGCATATCTGACATTTATTTGTGAGCCTTGCATGTCACGACTACGAGTAATATTTAGCATACATAGATAGCAACTTTATAATAATAATAATAATAATGCTACTGGATCCATTGAACATTTTGTTCTTCTCCCAGCTTCCAACAAAATAGAATACATGAAAAACACTCATGCATCTATTCCACAGACTTATTACCTGACCTTTCATTCTGTTGACCATGGGGGAATAAATCTACAAATGTACAGAGGCCATATTTTATTCCCCATGCAGTACAATGCCTTTCTTCATTGCATTTCTCCACTCTTTATTTAATTTTTCAGTCGTAAATCATATACAAGCTCCCATATTTTCTCAAAACAAAAACCCATGAACAAAAAAATACGTGCATATTTCATGCAAGTCCTTATTGATCGTCCCTTGAAGACTTGAATTTTATGATTGACATAAAATGGTTGTTGCAGTTACCAGTTAGAATTCCATCTTTTAGCCTTTATTGTTTACTCTCAATTTTAAAACATTTTGGTCAGGGCTCTGTTTAGTTTCATTCGTTCCAAGAACTCTTTCTTTTATGTTTTGGTCCTAAGGTCAAAATCCCTGCGATCGTTTTACTTTCTCACAATATATGGAATATATGAGGGAATATGTAACTTTTTAGAATGTCCATTTCAATGCATAATGAAAGAAATTTAGCCGTGAAAGTTCAAGAAATATTATGTTCCGAGCATTCCAAACAGTGAACAGATTTTTGGGGTTGTTCGATCCAGAGTTTATTGAGGATCAATCAGAGTTTTCGAGCAGCAGTTCCCGAGAGACTAGACAGTCCTGTGTTACATCCACTTTGGTATCAGATAAATCAGACTCGACAAAATCCACATCAAGTGCCAATCCTGACGACGTCCTCTCCGAAAATGTTGGGATTTTACCTCCCAAATCACTCACCAAATGTTTTTTATGCTTGCCTGGAGATGATCTCAAAACGATTCGTCTTGTATGTAAATCCTGGAATCTCCTCTCCGCTCAATTATTCTCCCAAAGAACTTGTTTCACAATCAAGGAAGACGATGATGGGAGTTTATTTACGGAAGGATTTGCTCAGAAATCTATAAAATTCCTCACACTCTCCAAATCTAAATTCACGCCATGGAAAACTCTACGACTTCAACGGATGAAAGAGAATCAAATCAAAATCCTGTTGGGCTCATTGGAATTTGAACAAGCTGTCAAAACGATACTTGAACTTGAGTTTTTAAACTGTGAAATGAGTTGGTCCTCACTTTTACGGATCATGAAAATGTTTGAGAATCTTCAATATTTTCTAGACCATCAGAGTGAGTACACGAGTGAGACGTTTCGGACGGAAACCGTTGGAGTGAATCCGAGTCGGGATGTGACAGAGTCTCCGAATCGAATCGATGCATCCTTCATCAAGAGTGGTGTGAACATTGAGAGTTTAAAATGTCTCAAACTCAATAAATTAAATTGTAATTGGAATACAGTGGATCTCATTAAAATCCTCACTGTGACCACATTGGACTTGGAAGAATTTCATTTGAAAGCGGATCCTCATCACAAGTCGGTCAGTCTCCTTCAAATGTCCGAATTTGAGCGGCATTTAAATATCCTATTCCTCCTCAATTCCTCTTCCCTCCAATGTCTTCATATTGACATGATGGAGACGGATAATATTGATCATTTCAATGAATTCCTCAAGTGTTTTCAAGATTGGACGAGTGCAAACTTACATGCCAAATTCCCTTTACGAGAACTCACACTTAAATTCAAATATATTTGGTTGAGTAAATCATTCGATACGATTTTCATCCCTTTTGTGAAACAACTACGGAATCTGGAAATACTTGAATTGGGGATTCTCGCATTTAAAGCAGAGTCCGCATTTTTACTGGACAAACTCGAGAAAACACTACCAGAGAAATGTAATTTTGAGTTTGGTTTGTATCTCGCGGATCATGAGAAAGAAGAGGGAACGACGACAACCAGCAAGGTCAATGTCGTCAAAAATTCAAGGACCATTTTAAAATCCCCATTATTTCATGAACATTTGACGGATTTACTCATTGGGATATTCCATGATGACATTACGCGGATTTCTGAGCTCCTCCCTGATTTTGATGATGATGATGAAGATGAGGATGATGCTTCCAATGGAGTTCACTTTGGGAAAACAACAGACGTGGCTATTTTCACGGACGGATGGTCTAAACCCAAATTCCAAAGTTTTGACATTCCATTGGTCACTCGTAATTTTCCGAATGTTGTCAAATTGGAGATTGTGGACGGACCGTGGGAGAATTATTTTAGTCCGGAAGAGGACTTTAAAATAATCTCAGAGGCTTTAATAACCGACTCAGATTTACAGTTGATTTTGAAGATTCTAATGAAACTTGAAACTTTAATGATATTTGCCAATATGACGGATTTGACGGATCGGGGTGTGACGGGCCTTTCAGAGTCGGCTATAAAACGAATGAGAGCCACACATGAATTTAGAATTCAACACCCAGAGGATGTTGAAGGACACAACTTTTCTCATTTAAAACGTACTGAAACTGAAACTGAAATTGAAACATTCTACGATACTTTTTATTACCGTCATCTTCACTTTATTATTTATATAAAACCCCATCTTATCTTTTAATCTTGTATATAGATTTACATTATCTCTCGTTGCGGGGAATCGGAACTAACTTGAGTGATATTTGTGTTTATTGTGGATTTTCTAATATGAAATCTCTCAAGACACTCATCATCTCTCATTTTACCAGAGTAAATTTAATCCTTCTCATTTCCCAATTTCAATTATTATTCTACAAGTTTTTCATTCAGTACATTTTTTAATGGGGATTTCCTTTTCAGTTGACTCCAGAGGGCAAAGAAAACTTAGAAGCCATGTTCCCAGAGCCCAAAGGTTACTTTGTCGGCATCGTTTAAAATTTAAATCCTAAGTATGTTATCGAGTTTTTTAAATATAGCGTTTTCATTTCTTGTGCAGTTTTTTATTTCTTGGGTGCTAATTTAGACTGGCTAATTAAATCTACTAAATAAAATTTGGAATAATTGTTTCCCAAAGTTCACATGCACCAAACGAATTTCCGAATTTCCGAATTTTTATTCAGTTGCCTTAACATTCCTCCCCAAAGTTCTGTTTTGTGCATTTCAAAAGAGCTATTATCAAAACGTTGACTTTCAAATTCTCATATTTCCTTTCGCGTTCGAGCGTTTGCGTTAGAAATGATTGTCTCGCTACTTCAATTATGGAAACTCTTCGGAAACTCATGCCATATGTTACTTTACGCTTACGGGAGAATTTACTAAAAAGTCCTTATTTAGTTCCCTTGAGAGCATTGTTATTGTACGTATAGAAATGTCAATTTCATGTGACTGGTTCCAGTTAATAAAATGTGTTCACCCACGGCAACTTTGATGCTAAAAAGGAAATTGAAGGACAATGACCAAGTTAATTGATCGGTACGTTTTGCTTCTGTGGACAAGTTCACTTATATTTCAAATTTTACTTTCACTTCATTGAGGCAAAACATTTCGAGTGTGTAATTAATTTTCAAAAACAAAAACAAAAAAACCCTTGTAGACTCTTCAGGCTATTGGATCCGGATTTTTATGAGCCAGCTGAAGAATATGAAGAGGACTCGAGAGGAGGTGGTGGGAAATTCTCTGTCTTTCATAATATTTGGCCAAAGTACAAATCTAAGGAGTTTATTGAGGAAATCCATCACACGTCCCACCATCGCCATGAATTCGTAGTTCATACAAAAGAACCAAATAAAGGGGACATTTTGTCGGTAACCGCGAGCTCAAAAATCCTAGCAAAAACTAATTACAATCTATACCGATCATCTACACAAATTTAAACGTGATTTGTAATCATTTGTAAGTAATTTGTTTGATACGATAACATAAACAATTTGATATGATTTCAGCCCAAAACGTTATCACTTTGTTTATCCTACTTGAAGACGTACGATCTAAAAAATTGTCGACTTGTTTGCCGACATTGGAAAGCTCAAACGAGTCCATTGTTAAAACAAAAGACGTGTGTCGTCATAAATGGTGAGGATACGGGCTCGCTCTTTGTGGATGGTTGTGCGGAGAAATGTCTACGATATTTGAAACATTCTGTCTCGAAATTTTCTCCTTGGTCACGACTTCGACTGAGGAAAGTGAAAGAATATCAAATTCGAATCCTGGTCTCCTCTCGAGATTTCCAAATAGCAGCCAAAAGTATTATGGAATTAGAATTATTATTTTGTGATATGAGTTGGACCGGACTCCTCAAGATAATGAAACAATTCATTAATTTACAATCCTTTATGGACAATCAGAGTATTTACCGGGATGCACAAGAGTATCACTGGTTTGTAAGTAACCACATGTACACTCTTCAATCCAATCACTCCAAATTTGTCATTCTTAATGCAACACACGAGCTATAACTGCAAATGTTTCCTTTTGTTTTCACATCATGTATATAGAAACGATTCAGTTTCATGTTGACCTCGCGTGTAAGAATTCAAAACCCAGTCGAGGCTTTTGTCAAAAAAAATATTTGTCTAGAAGATTTAAAATGCTTGAAACTGTACAAAGGGAATTGTGGTTCGAATACGACGAATCTACTCAAAATCCTGACCGTGACCACCATCGACATTGAAGAGTTACATTTGAAAGCAGATCCGAGACATCGCTCAGTGAGTATCCAAGAGAATTTCGAGTTTGAACGACATTTGAATGTTTTATTCCTTTTGAGTTCAGAGACTCTGAAGAAATTGTACATTGACATGATGGACACGGACCATATTGATCATTTCAATGTATTCCTTCACTGTTTCCACGACTGGAGCTCTCCCTATATCAAAACTAAATTCGTCATTGAAGAACTCACCCTCAAATTCAAATACATCTGGTTGGGAGTTGGTTTTGAGACCATTTTAATTCCATTTGTGAAGAAACTGGAAAATCTTCAACAACTTGGTCTCGGCTCAATTGCATTCAAACCGGAATCCGCGTACATTCTACAAGCACTCAAGGAGTCCTTGCCGAGTTCTTGCGAATTCGAATTTGGACTGTACATAACGGATCACGGGAATAAAGGAAATGATACGGAAATCAAAGAACAACACGAAGAGGAAGACAAACTAAATAAAGTGGAAGAAACGGAAGATGGAGGAGAAAAGGCAATAGATGAGAAACCGAGTCCCTCATTTAACATCATTTTAAAATCCGACATGTACCGTGAGAACATGACGGATTTACTCATTGGGATTTTTCATGATGAAATCACAGGGGTCCGTGATTTGATCCCACATGATTTGGAGACTTCAAATTATTTTGAGAGAACGGTGGATCTGGGTATTTTTACGGATGGTTGGTCTCGACCGAAATTCACAACTTTTAATATTCCCGTCATCTGTCATTATTTCCTCAATTTGACTCGATTAGAAATTGTGGACGGACCGTGGGAGAATTATTTTCAAGACATTTTCCGTAAAGTCTCTGAAGCTTCTATTGGGGATAAAGATTTACAGTTACTACTTCAAAATCTGATCAAAGTACAAACTCTCATGATTTTTGCAAATATGGAGAATATCACGGATCATGGAGTGACTGGACTCTCGGCGGCTACTTGCTATCGAATGAGAACTACCAATGACTTCACTATGAACATGTCTCTGGAATTACAAGGCTACAGTTTTGCCAATCTTAAAAATTTACGTTATTTATCGTTACGAGGTATCGGATCAAATTTGTCCGATGTGAGTGTTTACTGGGGATTTGGAAACATTAAATATCTCAATACACTCATCATTGCTCACTTTTCAAAGGTTAGAAATCTCGGGCCATATATATATACACAATTCGAAATTTCATACATTTTGTATGAAGTTATAATGCTTGGTGTTTTTTCGTAATGTTCATTTAGTTGACGCAGCAAGGTAGGGATAAATTGGATGAAATGTATCCAGCTTCCAGCGGACGATTTGTCGGCATCGTTTGAATTTGTTATTCATCTTTTGATTTTGTTTCGCATTCACAGAGAAGATGAAGTCCACACATTTTTTCACTGCTCTCATTATATTATTTTTGAATTTACGTGCATCATTTTTGAGGAGACAAGCGTCAATAACATTAAAACTTTTTTGTGTTGCTCCAGCAATTCTCGTCACTTACATTCGATCCTTCATTACATTTACATCCATATCCATCCAAACTTTATGGAAACACTGAACTTGGGCATTTTCAAGGCCTTGTATATATAAAATTAGAAAATTTGTCAAGGCCTTGTTAAGTCAATTTCTTTTAAAAAACAACTGACAAGCAAATTTATCTTTATCTTGAAGAAACTCTTGAAATTTAATGTGTCCCAAAATTCCATCATGACACACTCCAAAAAATGGTAAAAATGATCAAAAAAAATGCTTCAGCCAAGATGTGAGGTTTTGAAATCACCATAAAATTCCACAATGGCTCGGTTCAAAATTCCAAATTCAAAGTCAAAATTAAAATTCTCACAAGGAAATCCTCACAGTATAAATTATTTTCAAGTGAAAATCCCAGGAAGCTATAACTAAAGCCAAAAAATGCTTCGATTATTAAGGTTTGTCCCATATTTTTAGTTCTAAAGTCTGTCCAAGTCAAAAAAAAAACATAACTTATATGTTAACATTGGAATTTTGTCTTTAGATTTTGGGGTTTTCGCAAGAAACAAGCGGTTTCAAATCCCAATAATTTCAACGTAGATTCCATTCCCGTAAGTGTGAAAGTTCTAGTCGAGAGATTCTATCGTCATTAATTTTTTCCATTTCAATAGGCATTACAATTATCGATGATCGACTAACTTGAATTGATTGGATTTTGGATTGGACACACACACACAGGAAGGGATTTATGAGACTATATTTTCTCACCTGAGTGGAAAGGATTTGAAACATTGTCGTCTCGTCTGTAAAACATTTGATAAAGTCACATCCACATTCATGGACGACAAAACCTGCATCGTCTTTGATGGGGCATCCAGTTTTGGTCGTTTAAATTTCCACAAGCGGAAATCCAAAAGACTTTTACGTTATCTGAATGAGTCGGAAGTGAAATTCTCTCTATGGTCCACCATGAGAGTTCGAAATGTGGATGAGACTCACATTGGGACGCTCCTCACGGAAAATTCCTCCCGTTTTGCGTCCACACTCCAAAATGTGACTCACATTGAAATGGATAAATGTCGACTCACATGGCCGACCCTCGTCAAATTCCTCAGTCTATTCAAAAATCTGGAATATTACTCGGAAACAGGGAATAAATACTATACAGCTCCAGATGCGGTTCTCCTCTGTTGTCAAGCGTATTTTGACCCAGAAGAACGAACACTCCGGGAAGTCTTTAATCATCGAATCACTGCAAAGAAAGTTAAATTCTCATTCATTGAACCAAATTGGGATGTTTTACTGATGCTCCGTGTCCTGGAGATCACTTGCTCAAATCTTGAAGAATTTCATTTGGCAATTCAATCCGAAAAGGAAGTTTTCCCATTTGAACGTGTACAATTTTCTCAAAATCTTGGATTATTCCTTCTCAAAAGTTTAGGCTCCATAAAACATTTGACCATCCGCTGGACTGCACTCAATTATCATTTTTTCTTTGAGGATTTCTTCCGTGTCATCCCCGTCCTCATGACTTGCAACAAGGAAATCCTCATCACGGATCTCACTCTGGACTTTGATTGGATTTTCATTGGACATTCTGGATTTGAAGTGGATTTAATCCCATTTGTCAAGAAACTTCATCATCTTAAGAAATTCACACTCATGAAAATCATTTTACAAGCTGGATTGGGGCATTTAATTGAGGACCTTCGACCTCCATCATCATGTGATTTTCATTTGGGAGTTCTCCTTAGTGATCATCCAACGATCGATGAAGCCCTGATGAATCGAGAAATTTTAAAGACGGACGTCTTCACGAGCTCTGTGACGGCCATGAGGATTGCCATAGATTTAATTGGGACTCAAGCAGTCGGACAAATGATTCCACTTGGTCAACAAAGTTGTATGTTTTTGGGGGATGAGGGTTCATATCGAAGTCAAGTCAAATATGTTAAAGCCACGGAATTGATGATTAAACACATTTGGAATGGACCAGACTCCAGTTTCGTCTCGTACAATATCCATGGAGTGGTGAGTACTTTCCCCAATTTGACCGAGCTCTGTATTTTTGATGGCCCTAAATTCGAATATGTGGGGACTTTCCGTATTCGAAGACAATGGGATTACATGAGTGATGCTCTCATTTTGGATTCGGATATGCAATTAATTTTTCAACAACTCCTCAAATTAAAAGCCATTCGGATTCGAGCTTGTCTAGAACATTTGACGGATGCGGCTCTCACTGGTTTGAATTCCATCAAATTGGATACATATGAATGTATTGTGGCTAGCCCAGGTTTCAAACCAGATCGAACGGAAATCCTTCCTCTGTCCGTATCCAATTTACCCGGTAAAGAAAAACAATTACCCGTCCAAGAATCCCATTGCACACGTTTTTTTTTGCCTTAGTCTTCATTCATATATTTAATTATGCTCCTCTTCGTCGTGTAGATCTCGAGGAATTCATACTTAAAGGAGTTGGCGATGGGATTACAGACGTGACGGCTTTTTATGCTTTCAATGGCTTGACAAAATTACAAGTTTTAGGTCTTTGTGGATCCACCAAAGTAATCATAACTTGACATTACATTAATAAACATACAAATACGATACAAGTACGATATGCATATATTTTGAAATTTAAAATGTTCCACAAATTTTGAATACGATTTTTGTATATCATTGCATTTCAGCTTTCAAGAGGAGCTAAAGACTACATGAAAACGTGTTTAATTCACACAAAAACGGCACGATATGAATTCACTTGAACAATCAATTTTTTTAAATTAAATTAAATCTATCCAATTCCAAACCATTAATTAAAATTCCAACGAATTCTGCATCATTTTTTTTTAAGTGTACTTGCATTTCAGAAATCTAATAATCTAATCGTAAGTCTGATGGAAAAATGTGACAAAGAAACTTGAGAGGACACAAGTAGAAATGACAAAGATTAGAAACGAAAAGGGGGCTAAAGACGAAATGAGGGAGTTGTGTTCAAGAAGTGAGTGCACCCTCGTGTTTGCAATATCCATTCCATAACAGCATAATTCAATCTTGGCAAATAAAGACGTCTCTCTCTCTCTCTTTCTCTCTCCTTGCCCAAGAGTCTTGTGTTTGGTCAATTGTCCTCCATTGACCATTCTAGATTTCTATTTCTAGTTCAACTTGTAGGAGACTGTTGAAGCATCGATTACTTTTATTTTACGTCCCATTTATCTTGACTCTGGGGTATTGAATCTAAGGATCCAACATTCAACAATATATAAGTAGCAGAATGAAAAAAGGAAAATGAGGGGGAGAGAAAGTGAAAAGGGAAAGAGAAAGACATATCAAATTCTCAAGCTTATATATGAAGCCGTAACCGTAAGTACTTGAGAATCGCGAGTCGAAAGGAGAGAGAGAAAAGAGCGAAAAGAGAGAAAAGAGAAAGTATACAAGTAAAAGAAATAGAGTCTCTCTCTTCACATATTAAATCATAACTTGTATATAATTCAGCTATTCTGTGTGTGTGTGTGTCATTCCGTTACCGTATGTATATGCCATGTAATCAAATGGTGAAAAATTCCATTGCACTCAATGAGAAGTATGCTTTTGGGAGGGGAAAGCGCGAGCGAAGCGAGCGTACGGGAAATATTTTTGAAGGAAGGTCAAGGCGCGAGCGCTTGGGACATTTGTTTTTGTGAGGAAGCGCGAGCAAAGCAAACGCTGGAGACATTTGGGTATACGGTGACGGAATGATGTATAAAGACACCACAGCCGTGGCGGGGGCTCAGCTAGTTATATTACATTACAGTCTTCCACACTCGAAAAAAGCTTATAACCGACAACATTTCTCTCTACTCTCCCTCATAATAGCAATAATAAGTAAAATTTAATGTTATAAAGACTACATGACTTTCATTCTCATCTGGACAAAAATAAACCTACGAGAGAGAGAGAGAGACGAAGAAAAGACCAAGACTACAGATGTACACAGTCAAAAGTCAAACGACACAAGGAAACGAAGGAAAGCAAGGCCCGAGAAAACGACCCACAAGTCATAAATGTACTCCTCTGAGTGTATAAAGTCAATTCCACACTCCCAACTTTTATTTTATTACAACAAAGAACGAGTATAAATTATAAACATTGGATACTTTTCTTTGACCAATATTGAAAAATTCTACACAAATGACTGTAATTGATCATGTCATTGTTTGTACTCGAATCCTTTTACTTCTTCTACAAACGGGAAACTAAAAACTAAAATATAAAATATGTATTTTAAAAAGATTTTGATTAAAAAAAGCTAAACTTTCCCTCTGTTCCGGATGTCTACGAGAATTTTGACATGAGCAATATGCCAATTATATATGTAAGTATCAACCAATATACGTACATACTTATCTCCATTACATGAAATCCTTTATGATTTCTGTCTCGTCGACAAGAGAAGACATATGATGAGCAATCAAATGAATGAAATACTTGGAAATTGTGGAAAGAGATTTAAAACATACGACATCCATTATTAAATTTGTATGGGACTATTGAAAATTGAAAATGTCCATTATTATGATTAAATTATACATAGATATATATAAGCCGAGTACATGGGAGGAAGCTTAAATATTTTGATTCTCCAAACTATTCAAAGTCAGTTTGAGAAACGAGTACGCGATTATCATCCAACCTAAATATATTTATGTACATCGTATTGATTGATTTATTTTATTTGATGTAGGTTCAGGCACCCTCTCAACTGTTGTGCATATCGTGTATATCTGTATATGTAGGTACTGCTACATGTATTTGTGAAGGTACACGAGAAACTGTACAAATGTACAGCTCTCTATGCAATCGGCTGTGTACAGAGGATTTGCTTAGATTTCCAATCCAATTCTGCAGAACTCTGACAGATCTTTACCCCAAGATTCAGAGAAGATTGAAAGGTAGATTTTAAGCCGGTACAGTAGAGTTTAGATTTTTAATATTCGTATTCCAAACTTCATTCTGGATTTGATTCAGTTAGTAAAATTTTTATAGGACTCTGTAGGATTCAAGTGGTTGATTTTGTGACGGATTGATTAAAATACAGACAATGAGGCAGACAGACAGAGAGAGAGAGGGAGAGAGCAGCGGAAGAAAGCTTGAGATTACCCGTCGGTTCTCCGCATATGCCAGTTTTCTCGAACACAGAGCTATAAAACCCTTCAGCCAATTTTCACTACACACTAAGAAATGCGGTTTCTATTTCTGACGCTACCATTTTGGTTATGAATTTGGTTACAATTTACTATCGCGCAATTCCGATTTCTCACCGCGCGGTTTTATTTTAACACCAAATTCACTACCAAAAACGGTAGCGTCAGAAATAGAAACCGCGCGGAGTGAAAATTTTAAGAGTGTACATGGAAATCTGGAGCTATAAATTGAATTATGGGGAAAAGTGAAAGCGTGAAAACTGACATCAAAATGCTTCATTCAAATATATATGTAGTTGAAACCTTGAAACTCTTAATGCATGGCCACAATTTCTCGAGTTCATAGAAACAGAAGTTAACCAATTGGAGGAATTGTAATTTGAAGACGAGAGTTTCGTCCTCAAACCTGAACGAATCCCCATGCACGTCTTTGCATGTACGATATCTGTATTTTGTCTTGAAATATTCTAAGCTTTCCTCAATTTCATAAATTTATTTCTTATTTATAAGAAAGAGTCTGTCAATCGAGTACCAAGTAAAATTTATATGACGAAATTGTCTCGTCAGTCTCAATTGGTCAGTGGATATGGATCGATATCAGTATCAGTTGAGATCGTACATATTAATTTTATATATTTGGATGAAAAACTAAACACAGAATTCGGGAATTCTTATAGTCCGTATGATACAACATTCAGCTGTTTTTATACAGCCCCCCACTACATCACTACATTGATATGTATGAAAATGAGAAACATGGGGGAAATCGGAATAGACATGGAAAATCTATACTTACCTTACTTTTAAAATTCCCAATTCTCATTTCAACAACTTGAATGAAAACGAATTCACCAAATGTAATTTCCTATAGTTCTCGAGAATTTGTCCTCTTTCAATTCTTTTTCTCATGCATCAGTTTTCGTTCAAATCAAATAAAAAAAAACGGATTGACAAAAACCTCATTTCTTCTCTTCATTTTATATGCATGAAAATGAAGGTTGGAAATTATTCTGGTAAATCTCAAATTGAGAAAAGGGAATATTTCATCCTTACAGATTTTTTTTTTTTAATTACAGATTTTGCCCACAAAGAGTGTCTGGACGATGGTCTTTGGTTTCGTCACCCTCATTCAAACTCCGTCTGGTAAGTATTGCCTTTCCCCGTATAAATAGCAAAATACAAGTTTATGGCATGAACTCAAGTTGAAATAATGGTTGGTTTATTGATATTTGTTCAAGGTCCAACTATACGACTTGTGTTGATCACGCCGATTATGAGGTAAAACATACATGTAGTTTTCACTTTTTCACATGTTAAGACATTTTTCTGGGTTGACGTTGTCTGAATTTCACAAAAGGTTCAAACTTATTCTGGCTTGGTGAACATTGATGGTTCATGCCGTGGAATCGTGATTTGTTCTCTTATGAAACCCGTCCAAGAATTCTGTTTGCCAGAATCCAGAATGAAAAAAAAAAATTTGATCTAGTTACATTGTCAACTTTTTCATGTACACAACTGCCTATACAAGATGAACTTTTGTAAGCAATGTACAAGCAGAAGAGAAAACGAGAGAGAGAAAGAGAGGAAGTAACCTGGAGAAAAAAACTGAGAAATGGCTGTGTTGAAAATGACAGATTATTTACTTATTTACTCAATGGATTTTCCGTGACATTGGACACAGAGAACATTTATCATTATCATGTATCACTAGCACACATATTACACATATTACAACCAAAATTATGATGGAGTACATGGCTGACTAGTCACGCATAAACATCCCTGCTAATAAATTCTCTAAGCATAAATAAATACAACCAGCTTCTCATACCTAGTAATAAAAAAAAGGTCTACAAAAAATCAAACTATCCGGTTGACGTAAAGTTTTATTCGATATATTTTTGTGCTGAAAAGTCGTCATTCATCACATATTTTGAAGTTTGAAGGTTCAGCTAGTTTCCACGTGTTCAAAATGTACGACGTCGGGAGTGAAAGGGAAAGTTGAGCAAAATCTTGAAATCTTAAATTTTTAAGGGTTAAAATAGTGCAGGATGTGTGTGGAGACGACAAATTGGGAAAGTCTCATAGAAAATTGAAAATCAAAACTTACTTGCATAAATATGATAAATGTATGTATTTTATGTATTGTCAGTTTTTCCATTGTAATATTATCCGTGCTTGATGATATTACACATGATACTGTGTATGGCTTAACCTCCTTACATAACTTTCCAAAGTCTTTTCCTCTCTGGAAAGAAAAGTATGTGACTGGGAATTTTATAAATATTGATGGAGTGTAGCGTCGAGTCTCATTCGCGGACATTTGCATGAGAAAAATGACATATGTGAGACTCTTTACAGCCCCCCCTCACAAAAAAAATTCATAGATTTGTGGAATGGGTTTTTTTAAATTGAAGCAGAAGAATAATTCACGAGTCTTACGAATCATAATGTGACATTTCTCAAGGAGGAAAAGATGGATTTCATATATGAGGTACCTTCTTTTTCAGACTCGCTCCTTACATTTATTTTTTACTTTTTACTACTTACTGACAATGTGAGAGGAAAGCAGATGACACGGATTCTTCTTTCACGAATAATATGTGACCGAGAAATTTGTATCATATCTGTAAATATCTGTATGATGAGAAAGTTTGGATACATTTGTATTTCATACAAAATTCCTTACAGAGAATTGAAAAATGCAAAAGGCACGAAAGAATTCACATTTATCCTGACCCACTTTCAAAATGTTTCATGTGATTTTGTCTTTTTTCGCCTCGATACATTGCATACGTAGCCGCATGTATCGTACTCACATGCGTTACGCAAGTTGAAATCCGAGCAGGTTTTATTTGTAGAGACATGAATTTTAATTTTCAAAGGAAAAAACTCGCATACTCAAAATAGTCTAACTAACTACATACACATTATGTAGAAATAAATTTACTCAAGTTCAATAACACTATAGAAGCGAAAAGTAACTCCATTGTATTTTAATATTCTAATGATAAAGTCTTGCAGCTTTTGTTATTCTTCTTCTCGGTCTCGTTCATATACGTGTGTACGACTAACGAGTTCAAATAAAATTTGAAATAATCCCTGTGTAAAGGTTTCTTTTGTGCGTATTTCCTGGAGCTCTAATCCAGTTAGATACTTATTTATCTCCAAATTTTGTATTCAATGTAGTACATTAGTTTCACTTTCAATATAGTTCTCCATTTTTGGAGAATAAAGAGCAAATATAATCATGCGTATATTGTACGTCCTATATACATAGGCTACGTGGAATCTGAATGGAATTCATTCAAGTCTAACATTTCCAAATGATTCAAGAAATTTCCCAACCATATTGTTAAAAAAAAGTTGTAAACATTCTTCGAGCTTATGATGGAAATGCGTCACTGACGCATGTTCCTTGGTGGTACGGAGGTTCCGGATTACGCAGAAAACGAAGTGTTCGTAAGTACATTACCCCTTCCCCCAATTACTTGTAATTTACCATGTGTAAAGATTTGGAATCTCAAATACAATCTACAAAATACAAATCCTATTTTAATCAGTGAAGTCTTTTATTCATGGAATTCAATGCATGGCCAAAGAGAATTGAGCATGATTCCGGACAAAAGCCATAACCAATCGATCGTATGTATAAAACTTCAAATGAGATTGTATATTGTCATCGTGTACAAACTTAACATTGACATTGATGACTAGACATAGAATTTGCATACAGATAGGTGTATTACATTTGGAATTGAACAAAGAAAATCAAATAAAATGTCCATTTCCAAAAACCTAATGCTCATTAAAACGTGATGAACCGGAAGTCAGTGACCTAGTTTATTCATCCATGTCATATGCATTTAAAGTTCAGAAGAAACATCCTCCTTTTTTGGAACCGATATTTTGAGCTTCAGTAGAGTAGCTCGATAGCTCAGAAATACAAGGAATAGAACTTCAAAAAAAGTAGTGACAATGGCAAACTAATGTGTTAGTCGAGTAATTAGTTCGTGATTACACTTAATTGGGTTTTAAAATAGCCAATGGGCATTCTTATTATTTCATTTGCTTGCTAATAATAGTTACATAGGGAATTGACTTCATTCACAGGTTGAATCTTTGAGAAAACTTGAAATATTCTGACACTAACAAACTACCGTTCGTTAGTCTGTACTGTCATAATTACTACATGTGCAGTGGCAGTAGGTACTATAATTGAATATTGAATCAAGTCATTTCTGATTCCGACATACATTCCTACTTTCCAAGTATACCGATAGAATTTTAAATGCTCAATTCCAATTCCAGGCTTTTTTTGACCTTTTTTAGGAAATGAGTATTAGTATTTTGCACAATATTTGCCGTCTATGACTGCTGATGAAATAGGATGTGTAACTAACTAGATATAGTTGTAACGAAGTGTGTTCTTCCTGTGTTTCATCCAAATTGATTGGCTTCTTCTCTTCTAATTCAATTAAGGTCCATGCAAATATGGAGCATATATTGAAATTCCTTGTATCTTTTCCCCTCATGATAATTGAATTGGAATTGGGCATAAAGTATAGTTAAAACAGAATGTGTAATATCTGTATTTATGTGTACAATTTCATTCGCTCTCCAGTTTATTAATCATGCCTCGGAAATTCTCTTCATCCCAAATACCCTTTAAATGTAAGTAGAATAGAGAAAGAGAAAGTAGTAACAGTACCCCATGGATTCTCTGTCAGCCAACTTTCACTCCATCAGTCTACACCTACACATTTACACATTTACACATGCACACACAAACATGTAAAGACTTTTAACTTTATTGACTGACTCCACATGCTTCATTACTGATTCCACGTCTACTTCACCCATGCCATAAAATAGTCTTCTGTTTTTACTCTCTCACTCTTACAATACAACTCCAGTTCAACACATTTTCACCCATCTCCTCACCTTTTTTTTATGGTATTCTTCCCTGTATTTAAATTTATATTTTTGAAGTTCTGGCTAGTCATTTCTATCTGTAATTGGATGAATTTTCCAATGGTTTCGATCCTTATCTCAATGCTCATCCCACATCATTTGTGACTGCTGAATTTCAAATAAGTTTTAACAAAGGTTTGTCTTCACAAGAATTCCTTGCCAAAAATTAAGAGGACCAATTACATTTTGTCAAAATGATGTTTGTTGATTTGAAAATGCGTATGGAAAATGCGTCATATCGTATACATCGGATTTCGATCACGAGATCACGAGATCTCTTTACAGTCATGTGAAAAATGAATTACAGCTAGTAATACGTCTCACGAGTGAATTAATTAACTTGTAAGATTCAAATAAGTTATTTAAACCATGATATAAGCATGACGGTTTTGACTTGGAGAAGTAAACAGTAAAGTGTGCAGGATAGAAATTTGAAGATTTTGTTTATAAATGAAGTGAATTTTCGCCCTAATGACTACTAATGAGTATTGCATTACACTGGTCCCCTGATTTTGAATTTTCCAAACGTGATGTACATATATTCAGTGTATTCGATACAATTGAGTACCTACTTATAGTAGACAACCTATTAGCCAAAAATGGTTGGAGACTATATTACGGTAGGTAATATGTATACCTCTAAAATCTAAATCTACAGGGACTAAAAGTGAGAGAAGACGATTGAATGAAAGCCTTGTCGTTTAGATGAGATGTCTGTCCATATGTACATTTTGCAATCTTGGTAGTTGGTACATATATGGGAACGTATATGTACTGTGTACTGTGTATACTGTGCACAGTAATAATTTATGCATGAGATATCACATGTTTATACGATATCAGATATGTGACTACTGTCGAATGAAATCATATGCATAAGAATTCAATATTATATTACAAATCTCCGTTGGGCCCTTTCCAATTTCTCACATATACTTGTGCTTATGACAATATAATGGGAAATTCGTGTTCGGAAAAGCATGAAGATTCCCTCGTGTCTCAAGCTCGAAACTTGCTATAAGAAAACGAGGAAATTGACATTTTAGGTAAATCACAATGTAAATACTTATTTATACTTATCTAAAATGGCTTGTGCACGTATTGATCTTCAGACGTTCTCACCACGGCAAAAGATTAAGCAAAAGCAAGATGGAATTGATGATAAAGTGATCATTTTCGTACTACGATACCCATCCTTAATGTCAGTGTACAACTTTGAGAAATTGATTCATTTCATACAATAACATCCACCAAGTATACTAAACTAATACTAATAAACTAAATGCAATTCCAAAGGATAAAACAAATGGGTTTTTTTGTATGTTTTCAGTGGAGACGATTCATCATCAACTTGTATGAAATTGGCTACTTTTTCTCAGTGTGTGCCCTGATTGTATCCCTCATCATTTTCTGCTGTTTCAAGTGAGTTGTAGCCCAATTAGTAAGTTAATAAAAATCTGAATGCACACTATACAGATGACAATAAAAAAATTGTGATTTTATTGGAACTCTTCAGGTGTTTGGAGTGTACTCGTGTCCGAATTCACAAGCACTTGTTCGTCTCATTCATCATAAGTAACCTCCTCTGGCTCGCATGGTACAGATGTATCGTCAATGATCCGTACATCTTGCTTAAAAATCCGGTACGTTATTCTCATATGAATTTGCAATCCACAAAATAATCCAACCTTGTTTTCTCTTTCACTTTCTGGAGGATTTACAAAGTTTTGTCCATCTGAAGAAACTTTCTATACCCAATTGTTTTACACATAGTAATTTTTAATCAAAATGAGCATTTTATACACCAATAGAAATTAGTCTTCTGGTATTGTTTAAAGCTTTTCACTCCAAACTTTCTCTCAAAGGAATTCAATTTTGTAATTAACTAAAAGTTTTGATGAAATGAGATTAACCGTTAATAGTAATAGCCAAGCTGTTCATGGTTGGCGTGTGTGTTTGAAAATATGTGGGACTGTGAGCCAACTCGTGTGCTAATGATTTCATTTGTGTGGTTCCTTGTGTTTCTATAGTGGTGGTGTCAGGTTTTTCACGTGTTTGTCCACTATTTCATGGTCGCCAATTATTTTTGGATGTTCAATGAGGGATTTTATCTCCATACTCTACTCGTCCTTGCTTTTTTCCGTTCGGAAAATCAACTACTGAAAGGTTTCTATCTTTTTGGTTGGATTTGTCCCATTGTTCCAATATTTTTCTACGTCCTCTTCCGAATGCGTGACCCTCAAGACAAAACGTAAGATCACAGTCAAAATTACTAGAAAATTTGTATATATGATGCTTTTGATTGGAAATCTTTACACAGATTCTCAACATTTCATTCAGAATTTCTGAGCCTCTTGTACATAAATACTTTTTTTTCTTTTGATGTACGTTTGCTCGTTTCGATTTTTCACGCCTTTTACTTGGGATTCTCTCAGATGCTGGGTGGAGCAGAGTTCTTGGAATCACATTCTCTCCATCCCAGTTTGTCTATGCTTGCTTCTCAGTCTCGGATTTCTCATCAACATCCTTCGAGTGCTCGTCAAGAAACTCAAAGATAATCAAAAAAATTTCACGTCTGCACTCAGACGGAATTCCTCTATTGGAGCTATAGACAATCAACACTCTTTGAAAAAGGTTCGTTATTATTTTCTCCATCTTTTGCTTTCTACATAAGTTTTAAATGTAAATGAAACGTCCAGAGTTAATCAGTGATTATAAAGTTAATGCCGCCCGTCTATACAAAGTATCTATACGAAAATTGTATATCCAATGTTTTAGTTATGATAACAATGAGACGATATATAATAATATATAGGTATAAATTAAAACAATTTCCTACATATCCCCTTCTTTTTTCAAGCTGAGCTGGAATTTGACTGGGAAAACATTTCATTTCTCACATTAACTAATTGTACATTTCAACGAATCCAAGATTAAATGAAAGGGAAAAGACCCAAGAGTCCTATACTTTCGAATACAATACAGACAGAGCTCTACGACGCAGAGAAATAGATGAATTCCCCAAATGATAAAAGGAATAGTTTTTTAAATTAGTGTATATATGCAACCAGTTTTATTCCCAATAACTTGGATACTCTTTTAATATCTCCTTTTTCATTTCATCACTTTGCAAATCTAGAGAGACGGAAACTTTTCCGACGGAATCATTATTACTTTCAAAGTTGAAGTTATTGATAATTGATTTATTCTCCTGGATAAATTATCCATTAAAGCATGCGAGATTTGATTACATAAAAATTGCCTGTAGGCAAATGTTGGTCAAACCTAAGATAGCTAGACATCCTAAAATTACTTAGTCTCAATCATTGTAAAAAACAAGGTTCATTTAGACGTAAGATTGACACAAATTACTTCCTTAACCTCATTTAATACTTTGATTAATGACGGCAAACTAGAGTTTTTATATCTACTCCTATTACACCTGATTGGGGTGATTGAAGTGATTAAGTAATAATTGTTGCTCTATTTTAATTTTGTTTTCGTGTTTTATTTTTATCTTTTCTACAGGCCGTGAGAGCAACGCTCATTTTGATTCCTCTGCTTGGTTTACACTACCTCGTAATTCCGTTCAGACCAGATCCAGGCCATAAACATCTCGAGTCTATTTATGAAGTAGTAGCTGCTGCAACATCAAGTCTACAGGTTAGTCAACAGGGATAAAAACACAACATGTGTAATTGTATAATCCTCAAAGACTTTCCTGGAGCAAGAAAAACAAAAATCTACTTTCTATCTCTTTCTCTCTCATGCAAACAACAGAATTTATTTTTGTGCGACAATAGTTGATGTGGGTAGCTTTAGCTATTGCCGCTTGGAAGGATTTTTGTAATCTCTAAACAAACATGGCAAAAATGTAGTTTACGTTCTGTATTTGTTTAGATGCAAACTGTGTACATATGATCTTCTACTTAGGTAAACCTGAACAAGTAGGCCAAGAGCAGATTTATATCGTCTTCTTTTACCCTAAAAATCTTTTGTGGGGAAAAGAAAGTTTTTCTATTGAATTGTATAAAGAAAACCATGTTACGAGTTGGTAAAGAGAAGAGAGCTTTGTTTTCTTATGAGTAACAAAAACAGAATAGAAATTTTTGGCTTTCTTTTATTATTGTGATTATTATTCTAGTTGCATAACAATATTTTTCCCAAAGGAAAAACAAGTTTGACATTTTTTTGAAAGAAAGAAAGAAAGAAATTAAAAGATTTCCGACCAGAAAAAAAAAGTTTATTCTTGTAGTAATATGGAAAAGAAAACAACTTAACAGTGCTCAAAAGGAATCCTGTACAAAACAATAAGAGAAAGTCAAGTGGGCTTTCACTTCCCCTAATACTCGTCGCTGTAATTGAATTTGCTGGGAATGTTTTTACTATAATATTGATACAAGCTCGTTTGCAATTAATTGTAGCTTGGATTATGGGAGTGACTTATTTGTCAGTCATATACAAGGAAACTAATAATTACTTTTTTATGTTTATACCTATATATTTCAGGGTTTCTGTGTTTCTCTACTCTTTTGCTTCTGTAATTCTGAAGTTATGAATGTCTGCCGAAGAAAATTCTGTCCCAAGAGTTCCATGGAAGACAAATCACCGACTCATCGAGCAATTGAAAACTCTTGTGCACCGTGCACCAGTATGTCGGTAAAAAATTTCTAGCTCATTGACTAACTTTGACTTTGGGACTGATCGTGTAATTTCTTGTTTTAATCACAACCTTTTTTTACTGTCTTGCTCGGGAGGAATACGTCGAATTGTGACATATGTATTTTTCCATTTGTTGTTTGTGTTTGTATACATTCGCACAATTTTTTAGCTGTCATGTAAATCAAGACAATCTGCTTTTGTGACATGCAAATTTTTGCACATGAAATTAGAGTTAGATTTTGTTTTATGTTGGAGATATTGTTTCCGTTTTTTTGCCACCACAGCTTTTTACCTTCCGCTGTAGAACAACTTATTAAAATCTGTTACTTTTTAATCCTTTACACATTTTGAAAGTACAATAATAATTGCTAATGTTGCCATTTTAAACTCGGCGAAGAGGATATTCTTTGATTTTGATTTTGATTTTAAAACAAGCTTTGAACAATTGCTAACATTTGTCAGCTTTGTATAAGTCTTGGCTTGGTTTTTATTTGATTTTGATATCTTAATTTCAAATTCAATCCCTATATACTAAGAGTAAAGGTGTGATTGTACTATCCATGATGATATAAGTGATGAATTGAGTATTCTTTTTTGTTTTGTTTACTCTTTCCCATTTGAGCAGCTAAATGCAGTACGTGATAGCGTTAGATTTAGTAAGTTTTTTTTTTACATATATAAAAGCTAATAAGTAACTGCATTGACAACGCATTTATAAATATCTAAAAATAAGTAAAACCGTATAATGATTGAAATTAGGCCAGCTTTTGCCAAATTTATGGATGTACAGTAGCCTATTAAAGCCTATTCAGTTGTACAAAATGAATTTTTACGGCTTCGGCAGCATTAACACTCATTCCGAATCTGTAGTACTAATATTAGAATTGTGAATTACACTCATCCATTAATTAATTGAGTAATTAATTAATTTCCATTTCAATGATTTTCCTCTTTAGATCGTTGTGATGAAGTCGAACGAAACGATCGGAAAGTCTGAAACAGAAGCCGTTGAAAGTTTCTAATCTTTGAACTTGTATACAGAGAGCTAAACACACAAACACAAGCTTGCTGGAAGAGCAATTGTGGGACCGAATCAACTATAATCAACAATTTTTTCTAGGATTCAGTCCATAATATAACATTACAATAGATTATTGACTTGTTATTTATATTAGAGTCACATAAAGCATTATTATGAGAAATTCATATAGAACATGTTATATTAGTGTCATAACCTCTAATCGTTGACACAATTTTCGCTCTAAATCATGACAAAAATTGACAAGAAATAGTTTTAATTTTAATTTCGTATTAGAAATACCTCCTACATGTATAGATTTTACAATTTTGTAAAAGGTATCAACTCTCAAGCCAATTTGGACGCACTGTAAAGAAAATCAAATTATTTGATTTTGTTCATTTAAATCACATATACATATATTATATATATATCTCATTCTCTCATACATATGTAACCAATTGTTACTGGTACATGTTTAAATACTTGTAATGTTGGGTTGATAAAGAAAACTTTTGGTTGGCTTCTTTGACAATGTATTTATAATCAGTTGTGAAACCCAACGACTGCTGTTTTGAATTATAAACCCTTTAATAGTTGTTGTAATGTGAATCGTTTTGCTGTACCTATATTTAATAACCCAAACTAAACTACTTATAACGTAGTCCTACGAAAAGCTGAAATTATGTGTAAAGTTTGTCGCTAAGAACTCAGAGAATTTAAATATAATTATCTCTGTAGAATTTCAGTTCTTAAATTCGATGGTTTAGATATATTTACTGGGTACAAAAATAATCAAAAAACTGAAAAAACGTAAAAGTACCTTCATCTGTTTGAGCTACAAAAGATATTTTATTTTTCTTAAAACTTGTATAGATTTAAATGATATGTGCAATGCTATAGCACATATATTATATGAGTTACGAAAATGTGCTTAGACTTTTTTATTATTACAAGGATAATAAAACACTTTACTTATAATCCAGCGAAATATGCTGTATCATTATATATTATATGTTAAGAAAGTACTATTACGGATGTTGTATAAAATACTGAGTAACAATGGATATAATTAGCAAATACATGTTACTCAGCAATGATTGATAATAATAGCTTGATTTACATACTATAAATGATATTGTAGTTTGTATACATATTATAAGTTGTATTCCTACACGTGCTTACTGTGAAAACGTATTTTTGGGCTTGTTCATCATTTCCTTGTGTGGTTTAATTATTATTGTCAGTATCAATACATGAATGTATCCAGTTAATTAGGATGATGTTATTTAAGCCTATCACAAAAGGTGGAAACAAAATACGCTTAACCTACCACACACACAAATGTCAGAAAGTAAACATATAATGAAAGTATACTTATAACATATTGTAACTTTGTGAACCACTCCGTTCAAATATTAATTTGTCTTGTACTAGGTAAATACGAGCGCATGTTTAATTTCCGTAAAATATTATTCCCCCTTTAAGCCCTAACGATAGACGATTAAAAACAAAAACATGAATTCTGAATTTGCTTTCAAACACAACAATGATAGGTCAGGTGAATTTAAAATACGTGAATTGGATTAAAAAAGTTTGAATATAAGCTTCAAAAAATTGATACTGTACTTATTTATATATACATGGCAAAATAAAATGCTTACATGAGGTACTTAAGCCCTTTGTAAATTAAAAATTTAAATGGTACCCATAGTTTACATAATAGTCAACATTGTATTAACAGAGGTATGTATTTTTAAGTTTCAAGTCTTTGTAAGTACAAATATATCCATAATGATACTGTCGGTATGTCTATATGTAGTAGATACTATCTACTAGATAGGCTTAAATTCCATTATAGTATTGAATATCTAATGTTACTCATAGCTTATTGAATATGCTATTACTTCAAACGATAAGACTACATATAATACAAGTTTTGTTTATCGTAAATAGTTTATGTGTATATTTCATGGATTAACTACATTATTTTAAATTAATTCTTTTTTTTTTTGATTTCCTTACAAATAAATGCTGATTTTCAAAAAATGTATGAAAAAATCATAATCATACTCATTGTGTTGACATTCAAGATTATTCTCAAATTTTTAACAGATTAATAAGAAACATTAAGATTCTTATACACATAATTAATTGAAGGATATATATATATTTAATAATGAAATGAGATGTATACTTTTAACCTCCAAAATGAAGTTAAAGGTAGTAATAATAAAAGTACATTAAATAAGTATCACTCGAACCGGTCTCCAGGCGCTTTGACATTTGACTTAAAATCCTTCTTGATGACTAGTCCGTTCAGATTCATTTCTCTATACAGTAGATTTCTTGAGAAGTAGAACAAGAGCTCCATAAAGGAAGACTCCGTTTACAATGACAATGAAATAGCGTTGTTCTACTCCAAAAATACGATCCCGTAAACTCAGTCCACTATATATTCCAATGAAACAAATACAAATTATTATCCTTCATTTCTTCAATTTACATATACAAGTAGTCACATAAATGTCGTCATAATGACAGTACGATTCCATCTCACACTTACAGTGTAGGATTTTTAGGGCTTCTCGTGTCCATCATGATTACGATGTAGCCGAATACAATTAAAAAAAATCCCCACATTGCTGCTGTAACATGACGATCTATTGTTTCTTCGTCGAAACGAGTATCTAAAAACACTGTATTCATCGTCAAAGACTGAAAATAATTCTAATGTGGCAACAAACACAATCTCGAATTTCACAAACAATTGTTGAATTTGGAATTGCAAATTGACGACGAGAAAAATGAAAACAATTCCCCCAAAAATCTGAACATTCATATGAAATTCATATTATGAATGCCCCGCGTTCTTTTCATCGTCTCTTTTCCCCCCACCATTTCAATCCACAATAACAAACCCTTGAATAATTTTTAATTGTGTGTATTTTGCATGTGAAATTCACATTGTGAATTGTACTTTTACTCTGTATAATTTTGTCAGTACAATTTCACCATTGTTATTTTATTGTTTATCATGAATTAGGATTGATATACGAAGGAGTTTTCAGTCGAGAGTCTCCATAGAAGTCCGATCACAGGGTGTCCTCATGATCCCTGTGAAGTCATTGTACCTGTAGCTAAAACTGAAAGCTGGACTGTGCTTACATTTGTAATTCTCTGGAGAATACGAAGCTGGACCACAATTAAAGGATTGTCTTTTAGACTCTGGCCATCTCCGAAGAATGGTAAATGCAGGATTTCCAGGAAATGTCCTCTTGATATTGTACGATGATTTCGGCATGTATTCTTTGACTTTTGATTCTCTTGTACCCTTCCTGAAAAAAAGCAAAGGAAAATTTGCTTAGCAAATATTTAGTTATGTGCATTACTCATATGTACCAAACCAACCATGTATTAACTAAATTACCTGCCCACATGCGGCAATAATATAGCTAAAAAAAAACTAAACTTTTACAATTTTATCGTATACAATTTACATACTACGTAAATTTATTTTAGGATTTCCCTCAGACAAAATGGCAGTTTACTGAGGACTTATTACGTGAAAGAGCAGTTTCACGAGATAAAAATCAACGGACGCATATATATTTTATATAGATATACAAATATATGTTGAAAATGCGTAAAAAAATACAATGTGAAAGTTGAAATTGGAAGTGCAAGTATACCTTTGTGCAATCAATTAATCCAGTTGTAGTCTAGTTAGTAAGCGACTGGCGCCAGTACAGACTATATAGATATGGATTTGTATTTAATATACCTAGGTATAGAACTTGAAAAAAAAGAAGTGTTAAAAGCTATTGAGATTCTAGATTATATATTTGCATTTTGTATTCTCCAGAAAACAGACTACACGTCCGCTCTTGTCGTATCAATATATAGATAATATTATATAAGTATATCAAAAGTTTTGAGCCAAAACTATATTGTTCTGCGTACAGAGGGTCATGCATTTCTTTAGGACCACTTGTTCACGCACTACTCTGGACAGATCTTTCGTTTTAAGGGCATAAAATGATATCCATGGTAAACTTCATGCTATTTCCTCGGGACATATTCGAGTTTATCTCCCTCCGATATCACATCCCTCAGAAATCCAGTTTTGAAAATCACTTGTTTGAAAAGCTCTTTTCTACGGTTTCCGACGTCCCCCCTCCCCTGCCCCTCAATTTTAAAAACAGCTAGATGCAATTTTGGGGACTTCAATTAGTTCTTTACCCTTTTGCGAAAGTTCAGGTTGATTGCTCAACGGGTTTGGATACAATCGTCACGAGTGCACATAAAAAATGAGGCAAAAAATGTTCTCTCCATAAGAAACAATGTTAAAAAAAGTGTCGATGCGTTTTTTCGTGTATCGGATGCCGTAGCGCAGTCATTTCAAGGAATTTGGAGATGAGATTTTTTGTCAATGTGTAGAATACGTATACCGAGAATGTCCGAGCTTTGGCAATTTTTTGACTTATTTTTAAATCCAGGAAAAATAAAAATAAAAATCCGAACATTGTGAAAAACAGGCTTTTGGGAACTCTATTTTTTAACAAGTGATTTTCAAAACTGGATTTCTCAGGGATGTGATATCGGAGGGAGATAAACTCGAGTACGTCCCGAGGAAATAGCATGAAGTTTACGGTGGATATCATTTTATGCCCGTAAAACGAAAGATCTGTCCACATTAGTACGTGAAAAAGTGGTCCTAATATCTTGCATGACCCTCTGTACATAGTTGTATACCTATAACGTTCTACAACTAATTTAACGGCAAAAATAAGCATCCGTTGGAAAATTGATTCTAGGAAAACAACATTCGATGTCAAGAGGAGTTTGTGTGTACTCAATTACATTTTGATTTCAGGTGCAGCAATTTTATCAGGGATTTTCGGGCCAATGCAAGGTGGTAAAATGTAAGCATTTGGTCCTGGCGATTGATAACGTTGAGATAGGCCGGCATATCGGGGTCGTAGTGTATACGCTGGAGAACTCCATTTGTACACATTTGGTGAGACACTTTTATATTCCAGTGGTCCCGGCCCTTCGTGCCTGAAATCTATATGTATATACCACACAAAAGCTCCGAATTTAGCACAATATTTATATATACATATACGATAGGAATGTTTATCATTTAAACATCTTTTTATTGTTATTATTGCCATTATACCCAACTTGGTTCTGATCCTTGCTGTAAAAGCTGGTGCTTTATCCCATCCTTTGGCTTTCACTCCCCAAGGTATCAAATAAGCTCCAGCCCCTGGACCAATTCCCTGTAAAGTATATTTCGTATTTAGTATTTCATTAATCAAAGTTTACATATATTTTCAAAATGAAGACTCAAGCGTTTCCCTACCCACCTCCACTCATTTCATTTTACGCGTGTGGTCACATAAGATATACTTATGACGTTTTGTACATTATAAATTGTAACTGCATGTAAATATGCATATGGAATGGATTAATTCGAGTATAAATATTAAAAAACGGAGTAGAAATGTATATAGCGAACCAGAGGTTTGAAGTCAAATTTTGCACGTAAGCTATATTCCGGATTGATTAAATGCGTGACTGCATGACCTTTCCTTCCCACAAGGCCTGGCAATAAATAACCAGCTGGACCCGGACCACGATCATAAAATGCAATTCTCTTACGTCTAAGTGAACTCTCAGCGTAGTGATGAACCATCCTCTAACATGTATATTATCTATTTCCTTATTCCTTTGCGGAAATTAAAGTATAAGTATATAGATTGATTTAATTATTTTGTGTATATGATGAGTTTCGTCCACTCACGTTTTCACAGTTCCATCATGCAAAACAAAAACAAAAATACAGAAAATATCCGTATGCGTATTTACGAATTTTGAGTGCCCAAAAAGACGACAAAGGAAAATGTACAAAAATGTTGAAAATACTCGGTAATCTGCGCTGCGAAAAAATTGCATGGTCTTGATTGAAGTTCTGTTACATATTGGAGTTAATTGAATTAAACTTTATGTCAAATCGAAAAACTCAATTTGCCTTATTCATGAAAGGGATCAAATCTATTGATTTTTGCTAGGGAAACATTTTTAATTGATATTATTTTGGTCTGCATTCAATCAGTAGCAAGCACACAAAAGCCAAGGCGCATTTATTTAAATATACAATAAATTTGCATTTTTATCTAATAATTATAAAGCGTCTCCAATGTCTTAAAAATGAACATGGTAAAATGAAAAATGAAGAAGTTTATTCTCATTTGCTTGTACATATATTTGTTGATGCATATTTTTTTTAATAAAATGATAAACAACTTGTGTGAATCCACACTCATTGTCAGAGAAGAATTAAAACATTCCATAAAAGTACAGAATTTATATTCAAACACCAAATTATTAATGTAGGCAGCTCCTCTCCAAAAAGTTGCAACAATCTCAGTATTCAGTTCTCAAAGCTGTCAAGTCAAAGTAAAAGCGAGAAAATAATAAAATGATAATAATGGGGTGAATAGCAAATAGTATGAATAAATAAAAAACATGCACACACCACACACACGTACACACATTCATCTTTACACACAGTGTACTGCAACACAAGTATCTGTATGTACGCTGTACGTACAACTAAATACATATTCCGGTGAGTATTACTGATCGTGAGTACATAGACGAAGGGAAAAAAAGCACACACATGGTTTTCAAGGGAAAACAAGAGGAGAGTTAGTTTGAGTCACGCCAAGTCACGCCAAAGTCCCAGAAGACAAAAAAACACAAACACACCAAAACACCACAGGAAAAAAACCAGGCTGTCTCAGAACCTGAGTGGATGGTCAACAAATCCATTATATAGTTTTCACGCATAATAAGTCGAATTATGTGATTCACAAGCCATGAATTCCACATTCCTCTTCTACCGTCCTGAACTTTTTTAAAATGATAATTCCACACTATATCCCTTTCTAAAATGGTTATTATAAAACTACCACCTTCTGCATTTGCATTTCTTTCTCTCTCCCTCTCTTTCTCTTTCTCTCGCATGTATTTTAACTGCCTGGTCAACTTCCACTTGGTGTTCAGTCTATTGCCTTAATCTCTGTTCATATATAGTTATAGTGAGAGATAGAGGGAGAGAGAGAAGAGAGCCGGATCTTGGATAATGATAGCCCATTCTCTTTCACATTTGACTCCGACATACAACTACATACACGCATACCTTCAATTCATTTGAATGCAATATATCCACACTATTCCACACACATACACACACACAGACACACACATTCAATTTTTCCACAACTTACAAAGGCGTGTACTTATAAGGTGTAAAGAGTTTAGCTTTGCCTCACTACTTTTCCATCCATGGAAAAACCAAAAAGTAAAGCCTAAAGCAATGCGAGCATTAATTCATTTCATTTACTTGCACAGCTGGCCAAAACTGAAAACAAAAATCAAACGCCTCTCTTTCTCATTCCATTCTTATTCTATCTGCATATAGTATATTATATACATATGCATTACTATGCAACTACATACATATAGAGATTTATATGCTATGTATCTCCATCACATGTACAGATATGTACATATACAAGTTTCAAGTCTACTCCCCGCTTCTTTCGTTTCGTATCTATATGGACAACAACATTTTTGTGATATGATTTTGTAAACATAAGTACAAGTGATACGAACGAGTACAACATACTCAACACCAACAGCTATGACTACAAAACTAACCCTAGAAGAACAACAATGAACATCATGAGGGAATGGAGAGAGAGAGAGAGAGAGAGAGAGAATCTCCAGGTACATATTAAACTGAGATTGTAGTTGTAGTGTGTAAATTTGTAGGGCTTCAAAGATTTTTCACAACTCCGTCCATCCTCTTCTTCCTCTTCTTTTTCTTCCTCTTCTTCTTCTACATAATCTACTCTGTATGAAAGAGATGAGGAAAAAAATGGTACAACCTTGAAGGCCATATCAGATTCTTAGACTATCGTATATCGTTAACCCCGAACTTGTATGCGAGCATAATAATTGAACTCGTCGTTTGTTACCTGTTACTTTCATTACTTTTTTAAATCCTTATAAGTTGAAGTGGTGGTGGTGTTGATTCACAGAGCTCCCTAATAATATTTGAAAAAAAAAATGGTTTTTATTAAAGCCGTTCGTCAATCCCAGAGAATTCACGAGACTAGTTTTACATATGACGATGACGATACGTTGCAGAATGCAAGTTGGGATGGCTCTGGGTAAAATCTAAATCTACAATCTATCATCAATCAAACAAAAAAATGACTTGAAATGAGAAAGATGTTTGTGGTTTGTGTGGCTTTGTGGATGAAAGAGATGAACCTGCAATAGAAAATACTGTTTAATTTATTTTATACTATAGAGTGGACGAGAAAAAGAGAGAGAGAGAGAGAGTTATTTGATTTTAGAAATTAGGTTGACGTTGTCCATAAATAAATAAATATACACAGACGGCTCGTTATGATAGAACATTTCAGTCATCATTACGTATACAGAGATGTAATCGGAATGGTCATTTCTCTGAGCTGTCTATATATTTCCATGTCTTGCACATCATTTTAGGAGTCTCCTGGACGTTGACCACGTTGACCACAAGTCCAGAGCTCATCTAAGAAAACAACGACGAGACGACGACGACACAGACTTGTGAAATTTGTGTAAAATTATTGTGAAACCAATTCTTCTCCCCGCTCCGATAAGACATGATGCAGTATATTATATATAAACATGATGTAGTATGTAGCTCCAACAAATATTATGCCATTCATAACATTGTTGAATAATAGAGAGAGAAAGATGAAAGATAGAGAGAGAGAGAGAAAGAGTATATTTGAGATGGAGGTAATTAAATCCGTGCTTGATTTCCATTAGTTTTTATCATGAAGGTGTATAATATTATTATTATTATGTGTGTGTACGAGTGTACCACAAATTATGGATTAACTGTGTGACTGAAAACCCGCGACCACAAGAATCTTGTACCTACTTACTTACCTACTGTGCATGTCTGTAATACAAACTCTGTATGTATGTGTCATGGACTCGTAAGCTATTCCCACACAGCTGCAAGCACGTAGGTACATATATTTTTCTTGTTCAATGCAATGTATGTACATACATACACAAACTGTAATGCAACAATACAAGATGAATATGTATAGACAGAGACTAGGCATTTGTTTGTATGTATCAAATATTTCTGTGGTGTGTAGGATGGCCTGGAGTCAAATTCTGTCAAATGCTCCAAGAGGAAAATTTTTAAACGATAAAACTACATGTACATATTGTATGTATGTACATCCATCCATGTGCTCAATACCAGATATAGGCTTTTACTTAGACCCCCAATCATCAAAATGTTAAATTGTACATATGTATCGTACATACATACATTTGTAGTTATGGGTCGTATTGTAGTACATAACTGTTTGTACATACAAACTCTATGCCCACATGTCTATCTATATTATATTAGATGTGTTGGGCTATCTAATATTATTATTATTATGCGTGTGTGTGTGTGTGTGTGTATGTATGTATGTGTATGTATGTGTGTGAGCACTCGTGTGTTGGATTGTGTGTACACAGATAAGAATAATACTGGACCAAAGTAGAAAATTCACAAGATAAAGTGTTTATATTATTATTTACTGTGATTCTTTTCCTATCTTTATATGATGATGTACACTAAATACATTTACTTATCCTCAGACTCCATGCTCTATTCGTCTATGCTGTAATAATACATACTCTTCTCTTCTCTTTTCTTTTCTCATTCTCTCTTTGAAAATCAAGCTACATATGTATGTACATAGCTAGGAAAAGTGTATACAACAGACACAAAGGGACCATGGATGTTTTTCTTTAGTCAACATTCTATGTACATACATACATGTATACTATCAACTATGACACATATCGTACATAGAAGGAAATGCTGAGAATGTTATTATAGGCTGCTTATATGTACCAAGCACATATGTACATACGTAGTGAAGGGACCATTCTTCTCCATGAGTTCATGAAGAAGAAATCTTCTTCTGAGGTTTGCTTTCGTTCTTCAGTTTCAGTTGGTATATAAAAGTTTTAGTTAGAAGGAGGGTGCATTTTATTATCGCTTTTCCCTTCCTAGTTATTACATATATAGATACATACATACAATACATGGACAACTGAATGTACTGCATAGTAAGTACATATGTACATGAGAATATTACAAGTGTATTATATTTTGGGGTTATATACATACCTACATCTATGTATTGTATGTAGTACATATGTAGACCAGTTGAAAACTTTTTTGTGAACGTTAAGGATGTGAGGATATTTTATTTTGCCGAAAAACAAAATGGTCCTCTAGAAGTAAGTCCTTACGATTAGAAAGGAAAAAGGTATGGGTTCTCTTCTTTTCTTTTCCTCATTTGTTCCCTACACTTGAGCCCTTGTGCACAGTGAGAGCCCCTCTAGCCACTTGCTTAAAATCTGGAAAGATTTATACTATAATAATACAAGCAAGCAAGTGTCAAGTGCATTTCAATAATAAGAAGTACAATAATATTTGACTATATCGTGTAGATTGTAATATTTTTTCGCACACATACACACATAAATAAATACACATGTGCTCGTTCCTCGTTTGTAAACCCTTCAAGATTCAAGATGTGGAAACAACGCAGGTGCTTTTGTTAGAAAACTGCCTATAAGTCTCGTCGTCAGAATCCTGGAATGTCAAAGACGACTCACCACAGTCACCACACACTCTGCGACTTATAAAGGCTTAGTTATAAAGAAAGACAAGTTATAATATAATATACTATGGAAAAAAAGGACAAATTCAAAAGGAAAGTTGAGTGTAGGTGTTTATGAGGAGAAACACTGGAAAATATACAGTTTCAAGTTTTAAGTCCCACGTTGAACTCTGACAATGCGTTTGATGAGCATATCGTTTCACGTTGACCATCCTCAATATTCAAATTTATTTTCAACTTTATACTGACCAAATGAGACTGACTGGATTCAAAATATTCCTGTAAATTCTACTCCCCGTTTATTCAAAGGATATATTATTATTTACATATTTGGAGGATTCATCCAAAAGGAACATTCAAATGTTCAAAGCGACACATTCAGTTTCAGTGCATAATAATTATGTATGTAGGTACATATTTATTTTGATATCAGTTGGGTATGTTCATATTTATGTTGTCATTTTTTTTGTATTTGAATATATTTTATCTTGTATTTATTCATTATCACTTTTATTGCTTTGTACATTACACTTGATGGCGTATAGTCAAATTGAGGATGAGAGAAGATGTCCACATATGATCTAGGAAGGTTATTCATCTCTTCCATCTCACTTTAAATACAGTCTTTTGTTTCTGTGTACAGTGTACATACATTTGCACTCTGGACAAGTTGTCAATAGTCCATAGTCTTTGTCCATGCACGTGCTTGATTTATATTCCAAGTTTAACAAGCATTTGCATGTGCATTTTATTTTATTTTATTTTTGTTTCAAAAAGTAAAGTACTGTATTCTTTTACATTGTAAATACGGATACACAATACACATGCCTGGTTCCTCAGCTATACAATAATCATGATAATTTTGCTTATTTCCAGACTATTCAACTTTTGAATTTGAACAGCACCAACAATTGATGACCGATCTGAAAATAGTTTTTCCATTCATCGTGTGTTATTGTGTACCCATCAAAGTTGGACATGTTCCCTCTCCTGAACTCCTGAATTCCTGATACAATCAACGGTACGGTGAATGCTGTCGTCAGTATACGATAGGAATATAGTCCGAGTGTCCGTCCGTCCACCTTGTTGATAGTCATGGGCTAGCTGGAGAGAACAATTGAAAAGAGAGAAAAAAACCGAAAGGATGACCATCATCATCTATAAAGCAGTCTCTTCCGTTTATTTGGAGTTAAAACTGGAGATAAATGATTGAATCACGGATGGCTCGGCAATTAAAAAAAATGATAAAATTTCCATGTCTGACAACAACAAATGTTCAGTGTTCAGTTCAGTGTTGATTTCTGGTGTGTGAGAACTAAATCAAGTGGCAAATATGGGCAGACAGACAGCCCAAAATGTGATTAGAAAAGCTGTACATAGTACATACACAATTCCATGTAATAATACCTATGTGAATGTTTGTGCGTCCACTTGCACATTGTAGGGAATAACGTTCATATTATGTGTATATAATTAGTAAGAGTCTGAACATTGTGGGTCACTAAAAAGACATTACAATTATATATATATATAGTTGTGCCTTTTGCCTTTTCAAACGAAAGCTCAAGGGTTGACAAAAAAAAACTTTACTCGGAATACACATACATACCTACAATATTATATGTATATAAAAAGAGTTATTAAGTGTTCGTGGTGGAGTGAATAAGCCATGTGTGTGCTGGAATTATAAAATGACTGCGTCAGGTGTACATTAATCTTTATGTTTGAGGGGGAATGGGAAGAGGACAAGTATGACAACGAACAACGACGTAAATATACATGCATTTAAAATCTTTTTTAGTTCTTTTCACACCTAGCACAGAGCAAAAATAAAGCAGGTACCCTCTGCCTCTGTCTCTCTACTCTCGTCAACATTTTACCCACACACTTGAATATTGTGTATGCCTACACACACACACACACACACTCACCATTGTTAGTGTAATATATCATGTGCTATATTGTACATTGCTATTTGGAATATTGTACGAGAACGAAACGAAACGAGGGAAACTCACAGTGGAGGATTGAAAGGACAACAGTTGAGGGTCGTTTTTAGTTTATGTGGATATCAGTTGATGGAACATTTGCGTGAACGTCTGCACGTCTCTTTCTCTGTCTGTACGACTATTAAAAAAAATAAAATAATACCTATAATAATAATTTTTATTTCTTCACACAAGCAAGTCAGAATAAAAAAATTCAAGTCAGACCAGACCGACAATTCCGATAGAGAGTTTAAAAAAAGAGCACGACCACCCTATGTCCCACACTTGTCATTCCCATGTTATACATTTACTGTAAAGTGACACCATAATTTATTTAAAAAAATAATAATATCAAGTTGGCTCTCTTTGCTCGTACGTACACACTTTTGGAAAAATCCTCATGACACGGAGACATGTCCAAATCCCGGTTCTTGTAATTTTGTGGAATGTGATTTTGTGAGTTCTCGGATTTTTTTGGATAAAGATAAAAAAGATCCTAACCACAGATACCTAATAAAAAAAAGGACGAAGGAAAAAGTGTACTTACATACAACATTTTCGATTGATATAAATAATTTTGAAAATTCCAACTGTTTAAATTTGTATTTAAATTGCAAAAGTTTTAAGTGTAAAAGAGCTTCATGGTTTGGATATATGTACAAGGAGGATTTATTTGGTCCTGTGTTGGTTGTGAATTGTGACTGGAGAGAATCCAATAAATTTTTAATAAAAGTGATGGATTCGTGCCAATAGTAATAAAATTGTTTTCTGCCTCTTTGCCTCTCATTTTCAATCTGAATGTGAATCTAATGTCGACTACATACAACGAGAGAATATAAACACAAAGTATCCACCATATCCAAAGATTTCCCTTGAAGATTATCTCTATATGACTTTTAACGGGATTCTATATGGAGAAAAGATCAATTTAGAAAACTCTACTCAGAATAATTGGAACCACACGAGCAAGGGAAAGCAGCATACGCAAGAGAAGAAGAAGAAGAAGAATCAAAGTACCAAGAGAACCAGATAAAAGCACTCGTAATGATAGTGAAACTGATTTAATCCAACTGAACCAGGAGCAATTTCACAATTTCATCTTTAACTCAATGTTTTTGCTAATCAAGACACGGGAATAGAGAAAGAGGGAGAGATACTATACGATCCATTGCACTCGTACTCGTAACTTTTATCATTCATTCATTTAGTCTTTGAACTCAAATCAATAGAAGAAGAATCATTTGATAAAACTCCCACAGTCCTCATCTCCCTCCCAATTCTGTACTCGTATACAATAACTACAAAACAAAAAAAAATTACAAACAGAATAGTCAATCCTTCAAAGTGCAAACGACAAACCAAGAGCAATCTTAATGTGTGCAAATACAACGACATGTTATAAGATTAAATGAAGAGCGATCGTAAGAAGATAAAAGATTGAGAGAATCGTACATTTATTTTCGTAACACAGAAGACGAAAAGGACGACGACAAATATAGCAGTACGTGACTGTCAAGAGAGTCCTCCATAGCAGCCAGAGTACACTGAAAGATACATGGTCCCATGAATACAAACTGATTACTACAAACTCCTATGCAGTCGTTGCAGTACAGATATATCTCCAATCTACAATCATACTAACAATAAGTACATAAATTGAATTGAACGTGTGTGATGTGCTATGTACAATAGTTGACAAAAACGTAATAGTCTCTGTGTACTAGTACATCATTTTCTTTTCTCTCTCTCTCGCTCTCTCTCTTTCCAATCCACCCGATAGCTCAACATTCAACATCATTTTCCGCAAGAAATACACATTCAAGAAACAGTCTCTCTCTCTACTCTCACCATTGTACACTTTGTGTGTTTAATAAAAATATAAGTCAACGTTCAAGGTGCAACTTTGCCGTTCATTTGACTTTTTACTGGTTGATGGTTGACATTAAGCGTAGCAAAGCAACTTGAGAACGTCAGAATTATTACTCTGAGTATGTGTGCGAGCTAAAAAGAAAAAAATTCATATATATATATGTATATCATCTGTATAACAAGAAGTGGGGGGGGAAAAGTATATCATGTAATAGTGTAATACGGATACTTTACTAATGTTGATACGGAACCTGATGACTTGAGTTGGTCTATGTTGTCCTCCTCATCACCATCATCATCATCATCATCATCATCTTGGTCGTCGTCATTATATACTACATACATTTGTTGGCTCCCCTGCTCCTCTGCTCTTCGCCTTCACCTTTAAACGAGAATATAGAGTGTGGTAGCGTTATTAGTGGTCGTGTGGAGGGAATGTGAATGTGAATGTGAATATTGCGAATATTGCAGTGAATGTGTGTAGAGAAGTTTGCCATATATAATATACATATAATAGAAGACAGTGAACAGAGAATACACAGACTTTGGCAAAGAGTCATCATATCATCATAACAACCCAGCAGGAGGTTTTTTTTAACGTCCTTTAAGCCTTTCTGCTTATTTGCCATTTGTGAATTTCCTTCTTGCCATATTCCACTGCACAGTGTCAGTACCTATAAATAGTCTTATTGTACATATACAGATATTATACATACACGTGTGCAAGTCGAGTATATGTGAAGAAAACTTGACTAAAGTGAGAGGAAGAAGGAGAAGGAAAGAAGAACCAGTGCAAACTGTTATACATGGACACACATTACTTTACTTTACTTTACATACATTCCTTGGGTTGTGTTCATAGTGTGTACAAGTCCGTATACAAACTGTCTATATGATTGTTCATCGTACTTATAATAATATCGTTGGATGAACGAACACTACTAGAGTCTGCGGGGGAAAAAAGATTCGCAGAAAGTGCACACACACACACATATATATACACAGTGAGTGAGAGTCGACTTCTTGCAGCCGTGCAGTCTGGCAAAATCTTCTCATTATTATACTCAGTTTACTTGGTTTACTCCGCACGTTTTTTTCTTTGCTCCCTGTCCCAATCATTTCCATTCCCTCGTTGAATGATGCAGGCACACACAGCCCAACAAAATAACCAACAACCACAACAGGGACAGTAAAAAGCAAAATCAAAATCGAAAACGAAAAACTATTCATCTGAATTTAATAATTTAATATTCAGTTTAGTGATATTGTAGAAAAAAGTGAGAAGACACCCATTTGAACTATTTATTCATCCTTGACATTATTTTCCACCATTTCCCTTCCTCATCAGTAAAACACCTGTTTCTCAGTCAAGAGTCAAGAGAACGTGGATTCAATCAAGATTCATGTGATTGTCAGTATTTGTTAAGATTCGATATATAGAGTGTTGGGACCTTTCAAGTCAAAGTCAATGGAGACTTTCCTTTTAAACTGTTACCCGTACTCTGTACAAGGACAAAAATCGAAATAACAATGTGTGGGCTCATTGTCATTGTTGTTTAAACTTGTCCGTTCTCACCCCGATCCCCCAGTGCCGACAGCCAATCCTTACACAATTTTAGGATTGTCCAAAGAATTTTCGTACTTTATTCTTCACTTGAATAAAATCTCATCATAATGAAGGATTTTCATACAATTGTTGTGTCTGTTTTGGCTGCTCTCCTCAGTATTTGTCCAGGTAATTATTTGTATATGAATAAAAATTGCTTATTATCTGTAGTAATTTGTTCGTGAGTGGAATCATTTGTATATAAATTCTCCTACATTTGTGTGCATGTGAAGAGTACCATACCGTATAGAGATATGGATAAGAAATGGTGGGCCACGTACATAATCTCTGTAGTAAACCACAATTTGAGGTTTTTTTATACATATTTTTATGAAGTTTTATGAGCCTGCGGCGGCACGCTTCCAGTGTTAAAATGGAAATAAAAATTGATGATGAATGTGATAGTTTGTTTGATATGAAATGCAGGTGCTTTACCTGTTTTCAGTTTTTTGTATACACAATCATTAATTCCACAGTGTTACGTAGGAAAAGTGTTATGTATCTTATATTATAGAGATACAAACATCAATCGAGAACTCTCTTTGACGTGGAGCACACGAGCAGCCGTAATAAAAACATTTTATCGTACAAAAAATCCATGTGTGTATTTGACACGTTCAAGTTTGGAAAATCCTGGTTTGGGGAATTAAAAGTATATCGTATACTTAGGATTGGGAAGCGAGAGGTAGAGATTGTTGGGACTTTGGGACCTTGATTTGTAAAACAATTCACAAAATCCAAGCTATAGAATAAAATTACTTCAAAAATTAGATTATGATAGAGTCAATACTGACATTGTAAGCGTAATAATAATAATATTGATTCCGAATGAGGAAGCTCAAGCACGAATGAATAAGATATGATATGATTCATGTGCATGTGTAGGTACAGTGTATATGATTCTATCCCCCTTTAGTTAGAATTAGAATATATACATGAAAACTCTTCTCTTCTTTGTCTCTTTACTCGTCTTATCAGTAACTTATCACACAATTAATGCAAATCCTCGTTAGTCGTTACGTGAGATCACTGTAAAAATACCAACACGAGTATATGAGTCAATTTGATATGATCATGTGGTGAAATCATTGCATGTATGTATTTCCCAATCCAATACGTACCTACTAGATAAGATGACTTCTCAATAAGTCAACTGACGATGAGAATTCCTGTCATATACAAATTTTACGCAGGTACACAGATATATACATAAATAAATGTGTGCATGGGAAATGTGATGGATATTTCATGAAAACGGAAATGTGGATGACAAAAATATTTATTATTTATACCTACTCGAATAACCTCTTGAATTGCTGTGATCATCCTAAATATCATGTTGAATTTATAACCTGCAATTACTACAGTGACATTCAATAAAGTCATCATGTACAATATGTACATTATATTTAGCGTGTAAAAGTTAAATGTTATCAAACATTGAAATGAACATATCATACAGATAATCGAATATAAAATTGTTTAATTGCTCACTATACTACTACTAAAGTCAAATTTCAATAGTATTTCTATCGCATATTGAGAATGTGTGTGAGATAGGTCAACGGAAAGATTTCACTTAAATTTGACACCTCATGTTATTTTATTCCTGGACGTGAAATGCTCATGCATTTCATGTCAGGTGCAGACATATCCTGTATTTTTCAGTTCAAGACGAAAATTGCATAGTTTGTCATTTTCATTGTATGTAAATACGATACATTTGACTAGCATGTAGATATTTAGATTTTATATAGAGTTGTTCGTGATGTGAAGTGAGGGAATTGGCGATAAGGAATTGACAACGGTTAAATTTTAACATCTCTCTCGAATTCTTTATTGTTTTTCTTTCTTTCAGGGAACAGCGGAATGTGTGAATTCGAGTCATGTTTATTCATCTATAATAATCTCATGGGGATGATGGAAGATTCCAGTACGGAGCCAAATTCCTTATGCTCTCAGCAACAAGAATTAAAAGATTGTAATAAGAAGTTATCAAGGAAATGTCGGGGTGACTTGTAAGTTGCATAATATATACATATATTATATGTATCTAGAATCCTACTCGTGTACACGAAGTGTAAATGTGTAGAGTATTGGGGCTTTCAGTCAAGTAGAATCCAAATGTTTTACATATATACGTGATAAACTTTAATCCGTATAGTGAACATTTACACAATTTTGACTTTTTGTAATATTTGTTTATGCTTATTCATTTTTTCAGAAATTATCATTTTTTTGAAAAACTCGTCCGTGATCTGATGGTTCGTGATGGACTGGCAAAGAATTGTTCTTCCCTCATCGCTGGATCATCCCGATCATCCACAAATGGTGGTGCAAGTTCAAATTCCTCAAGCAAGTCGGGAAGTTCAAGTGGGAACGGAGTTGGACGAGGTTTATCGAGGAATTTCCCTGATAAATGTGCACCGAAAACAAGTCCCACGGATGCCTTTGTAGGTTGTGCTCTCTACGGTTTAACAAATTTGAAGAGTTTCTCACAAACTCTGAATCAGACTGACATTAACTATTGCTCGTTGTCCGGAGCCTGGTCATTAATTGATACACCAGAATTTGCTGTACAGATAACAAATAAAGGTGGTCTCCGACCCCTTCCAAAGGACATTACCACGACGACACTGGTAAACTTTTTCATCCTCCATTAAATATGTATATATTGGATTATTTAATAAATCTATATCTGACATCTGTCTGTCTCTATTTACCTCAAACTGATGGGTTTTTGTCCTTCAAAATTTGTATTGTTTTATATTAGGTGACAGTCATTATTAAAAGTAATCAGTGCTCAGAACGGAAGACGTATCAAGCCACTTTTGATGAGATCCCGGGAATGTTTAGTGACGGCTCCGTGACGGCCGGTAATGTTTACATTGAAACAATGAGAGAGAGTGAACATGTGAAGATACACTTCCCATACCTCGTAGCCACAATCGATATTATCAAGGTAAACAACAGTTCATTTTGATTAAATTTCCTCCTCGTCAACTTTCAACTCTATAGACATATTTTGTTTTCCCCTTTAAATCATCTCACTGTTTATTACTACAAATAGTTTAATCTTCTTATATTTTAAATATGCGTGTGCAAATTCGATGTTTTGCAAATATGTACACACGCACATGCAAATACTGGTCTTGCTATTGGATTGTTCAGTTTTTAAAAGTGAGTCTACTCATTTTCTACAGAAAAATAGGTAGACAAAATTTTTGTATCTTGGTTTCACAACACGATAAGTCATTCTATAGTTTCTTGTTTACTTGATTCCCCTAAGACTATACGTTTACGTAATTCTAAATCGAGTTTGTTACTCAAAATAACCGTCTCAGATTTCCCTTCACTGTATTTATATAAACAAGGAAAACTTTGAGCACTTCATTATTTATGATGTTTTATGTTGGGAAATAAAATAGAAATGGTGAAATTGGAGATTGTAGCGTAAAATGTATATGTATAAAATCAGTCCCTTGAATGAATGTAATAAGATCCTCATTTTTATATTCCCTCTAAAATGAATTGTGAAAAATAAGCGTATTTGATTTTTTTTTTTTTGTTTTTCTAGGTGATTGATCGCTTGCCAATCCCTTCATTATCGGTGACAATAAAAATGCCACAGACGGTAGTCAGCAGTTTTGTAAATGATCCAGCTCGTCTTCGTGGTCTTCCATTATGTTTCTACGGTTGCCCGAAAACTGCCACGATGAAAGGCAGAGAAGGGAAAACATCGATATGTGCAAATTATGAGAGTCCGTCCTCATCTTCTTTGTCCAGTTCTTCAACCGTCTCCGAGTTCCCCAGTGGAAATAGTAATGGAGAAAATGGAATAAGTGCTGTGAATGGAGCCATTTGTGCATCATTTAAAAGTGTTCAAAATGTTTTAGTACACTCAAAAGTCCTCGAAAAAAAATTAGATTTCCCCGGTGAAGAGAATTTCGGGAGTTCATCGAGTGACAATCCCGTAGAACGTTTCAGTGTAGAAAATAGTGCACTAATAAGTCAAAGTGGGATAAGTTTATGGCATGGATATCATAGATTGATGGTGTTCTTTTGTCTTTTATCTTATTTTGTCGTAAGGTGATAACTATATAAATATTATTATGATCCATGTAAAACGATGTTGAATCTCTTCAAACATTTGTATTTTTTAATTTGTGTACATTCACTTTAAATATTGTACAGTCTAACTTATTATTTTGTTATACATTATTTATGTCCATCTAATTCTGCATTATTGTACATTTATATATGTGCATGGGTTTATGTTTTTTAATTATGTATTTCCTACTCGCTCTATCTCTGTTACTGTATATGAATAGTGTTATCGAAGAAAAAACCACGGGGTAGCCAAAATCTAAATTACAACTACCATCTCATTTAATCTAAGAGTATATAATACTGGATTATACTAATCTACTTTTTATACAAAACCAAAGTTTGACTAAATACCATTAGTTTGTATTTTCATTAAAATAATCGAGTTCCGAGTTTACTCAAATGTATTGGACACATTTAAAACTGCAGCAGGAAAACAATATTTTTTGTTATGCACGTATTTATTTACTTACTACAGTAGCAAGTTACTACACAACTTTGAGGCTATTTGAACTACCTATGTATACTTATAGTGTTGTCAAATGAACGGTTTCAATTCACAAATACATAATACTACACTTAATAATGATCTCCTCAAGAATTGAAATATAGATATAAACTTTATTTGTTGTTGATGTTATACAATAAAAAAAGTTTTATTACTGCTTATAAGTTATAAGAATATAAATAATAAGAATTTGAAACTCATAAGACTTTCAAATGTAGTTTGAACCTTGTTGAACTTTATGTTATATTATAACGGTTATAGTAATAATCTATAACGCTATTTATAATAATTTTAATATAAATATCTACTGTGCAATTTAAATTTCGATTAACTTATACTCAAAATACCAACACTGTGGATATACATGCAATCAAATTTCCCTTTTCAAAGCTCTATACTCTTTTAATAGATTTATTTATTATTTATTATTACATGACACAGCTGAACTTCTAAATAAGTAAAGACGATTTCATTATTGTTCGTACACAAGAATGAGAACTTGAAAATATGTAAATTTCACACGAAATAAATCAATTACATTTGATAAAGAAAAATATGGTGAGGACAAATCCTTCAATCGCAAAAGGCATTCATATATTCATTAATAAAATGTACAGTAGGAAATCATGCATTGTTTCCTTGGATTCTGAGTATTTTTTGTAAAATGCAGAACGCACTTTCATCTTTCATCATATCTTTTCATTTTTCATTTTGTTCTGCGAGGAGTTTTAGCTTATCAGTGTAGATTTAATTGTCTCTAGATATCCATGAAAAGTTTTATGCGCAAAAAAAAGACAAATTAAATTGAATGACGAAATTTATTTGGAAATTCCAGAAAATTCTTCATCTATACTTCTAAACAAAAGCTTCAATTAAAAATTCAACAAAAAAGTACTTTTAAAAGCAAATTGAGCGTTACATTCTAACGCAAGTCAACTGCATCTTATCGAAAACCCACAGGCCACAGGTAATTATCATGTTTATAATATTATCAATATTATCATTGTCATTTTGAATAATCAAGATTCTAAAGAATATGTATACAGTATTTACAATGAATTTGGATTACATCAGCTAAATTACAGCTAAATACGATTCAAATCATTCAATGACTGTCAAAACTATCATTGTGTATTAATTTAATTAACTTTAATATGTAATCAGGACAAAAGATTACTCATTGTAAATCATGTTAAATGGATGTGTATTTTGAACATCGTTCAAAAGTCAGCACGTATGCCATCAAACTATTTTATTTTGCTGGCAGTATGTACATACCTAATGGTTGTGCATTTTTGAATATTTTGAGATTTTAATGTCTGTATTTTGATTCTTTGTAGATATTGTATTGACAAAATGTTCCTCAGCAATGTTTGCCGTGTGGCCTTGATGCCCATTCGAACAACAATGATAAATAGCTCAGCTCTTTCTCGAAATACTAATATCACGGGCTTCTTAAAAATTCAAATGAATCCTGGAGTCAATAGTGTTCGAAATTTTAAAGTGAATGTCAAATTGCGAGACAATAAAAATGAAAGTCATTTTATCCGAAGAAGTAAAGATAGACTCACAATAAAGGTATGCATCCCTCCATCTTAAAATGTGTGCTTACTTACCAAATGAATTTAGTTATTATAAGTATTTACGTTTGTTTTGAATTAAAAAGGAACAAGCAATGAGTCCTGCAGAAGGAACAGCGATGGGAATTGGTAAGAGTAGCAAAAATAGGGAATCAAACTTGTAGTAAATTTTTCTAAAATTCTTCATGTTGATACGTGTTTAAATAAAACGACAATATGGAATTTATTTTGTTAATTCATAGGTCAAGGAGCTGTTATGGGATTCTCAATTTTGGGTCTAGGTGCACTTGCTTTTTATGGATTAGGACTCTCAAGTCAACCTGGTACATTGGAAGCGAGTATGGCTTGGCCATCTTACGTCCACGAGAGGTTTGGATTGTCAATTAAAAAAGAATAAAAAAAAGTAAGAAAAATTAAATAGTCAAATAATCTATTTCTAATTTTCTCATTTGCATAAGGATTCGAGATACCTATGCCTATTTTGGAGGAGGATGCTTATTAACTGCTGCGAGTGCCGCTGCTGCATTTCGTAGTCCGGCTCTTATGGGTATGATGATGAGAAACTCGTGGATGGTAATAGGAGGAAGTCTTGTTGCAATGATCGGAACAGGGATGGTAGTTCGCTCGCTACCTTACACACCTGGATTCGGGGCTAAACAAATGGGATGGTTAGCCCATACAGCAGTCATGGGAATTGTTGTCGCTCCGATGTGTTTAATGGGAGGACCGCTTCTCATGAGGGCAGCCATGATGACAGCTGGAATTGTTGGGGGTTTGTCAACGATAGCTGTGTGTGCTCCAAGTGAAAAGTTTCTTAATATGGGTGGCCCTTTGGCTATAGGACTTGGATTAGTTTTTGCATCGTCTCTTGGTGAGTAGAATGTGTATTTATTTTGAAAGTTATATTATTATATCATGACTAATCATGATGATTGTCAAATGTTTGTCTTATGTTTGCTTTGTAAACTGTTTTAATATTAAATTTGGTATTTTTTATTTTCGATAGCCTCTATGTTTGTTCCGGCTACGACAGTTTTGGGCTCTGGTCTATTCTCCATTTCCCTGTATGGTGGTTTGATCCTTTTCTCAGGTTTCCTTCTGTATGATACTCAGAGAATTGTTAAATACGCCGAGGCAGTACCACCAAATGGTGTACATCCGTATGATCCCGTCAATGCGTACGTTTTAATTAAAATTATAGTTCACCAAGTTACTATTTGTGTGGCTCATTATTTGGAAAGTTAAAAGTCAAAAATTTAAACTTATCATTCATTTGACAGGTCCCTTTCAATTTACATGGATGCCATAAATATTTTCATTCGCATAGCACAAATTTTGGCTATGGGAGGTAAGAAGTTCAATCTCAAAAAATACGGCAGAGAGAAACGAAACTCATCTAATCATAATTCTTAGTACTTGAGTCTAATAATCATTTCTATTTTTTTGTTTGTGAATTCAAAATTATAGGTGGTCGTAAAAAATGAACAGCTTAAATGTCGCTCCGTCGAGATCTACAATGACCTGAATTTTCGTTATAAATAACTAAACAATTTAAATTTTAGTAGAATGCATAAATTTAGGCCGTAACTATCTACTTTGTTGTACATATTGTAGCATATGATAGTTAAATTGTCAATGAAATTCAGATCCTGCTGTAAGTTTTTACTTGGAATTGGAAAAAGTATTTTTTGTCTATATTTTAATTGTCTTTTTTCCGTTGTACCTTATATCCATAATAATATACACAAGTACGTAAATTATTTAAATGTGATTTATAACTGTAGTTTGACTAATAATACAGTCATTCTAAACATTCTAAACTTGAAGAAAAAAATAAACATACATAACCAACTAAAGGCAGCTTACTCTACATGCTTGTATTTATTCAATTGTAGGTATCATTTTGACTATACTTTCAATATTTATGCCTATTTTAAAGGAATAGGCAAATTTTACGATAAGGAATGTTGGGACGTTCTGGATACAAGAAGTACATCCAATATAGTATCTAGACATTCATCATTAAAGATTAGATTTAGTTAGTTCTTGTGTGTCTGTCTGTCTAATGTGAACGAAGTAGTCTAGCGAAATTCAACTGAAAAAAAAACGTAAGTGAGTTGTCTCATTATAGAGTTACTTAAATGAATTGGGCACTGAATTAAACATTCCGTGTTATTTATAACGTGTCGGTATTATGACAAAATGTATTTTAATCAGGAATAATACATCGATTAAAATTTATTTTCTTGCTATTTTTAGATGGCTGAGGGTGGAAGCACAAATGAGGTTAGTAGTAGTAAAGAGTTGTCGGTTGCTTTGGCATCCTTTGGCATCCCTTTAAAGGTAGGCTTGGTGGAAAGTTGCACGGCATTAATGAAAAATGTACAAACTGGGCTTGTGGAACTTGAAATGGGGCAAGAACAGTCTCATTCACAACTTGATGACTTTGCAAGACGACTCTATGAGTACATACGACAGAATCCGAAACTATGGAAAGAAATTGCCGATCTATGGGAGAAGGAGATTGAATATGAAAAAATGGACAACCAGAGAAAGGTCTTTAAGAAAAGAGAAGAGGACCACAAGGCGGGTATTGTACAATGGAGATTCGAATTGAAGACACTCGTTGAAAAAGAGGTAATATTTAATATTTTAAAATATACATGTATTTATTTGCTTAATTACTACATTCAATTCTATGAAACCATTAAGTGTGTAAACGTCGGAGTATTTTGCATTTCAATTCTAAAGTAGATATTATGAATTTAGTTGTAATTAATTGTAACTTCCATCCTCAATTTGTGTTTCCAGAATTTCCGATGGTTTCCCCTTCCTAATTGGCATCCCGAATGGATCCTCGTCGAAGCTCCAATAATCACAGTGGCCAGAGTTTGGGCAGAGTCTGAATGGAAAGGGATGAGGATTTTTTGGGCCGACTTATACTCCAGCACAAAGGAGAAGTGTAAATTTGTTTTGGCCATAAAGAAAATTCTAATTCCAGAATACTTTCAATACCCGGAGCTGTTACCGGAACCCGTGAACGTGAGTGAAGACGGTTGTGTTTGTTTTGAATATGACCCCATTAAAAACTATTTCATATATGGCATGTAGATTGTTGAGTGCACACAGGAATTTAATATCTGAATGCATGTTCGATATGGTTGTATGGATTTAGTCATAGAATATAGACACAAATATAGTTGTAAATATAGTTTTGTTTATTCCTTTATTCCTCCAATACACAATTCAAAGGACATAGGTAAAAGTATAGATTAGACATTTACACTCGTTTAATAATCAGTCGTAATGGAAAAAGTAGGTATATTTAAAATATCTAATAACACAATCCTATAAAATCGTCAATCATAAAAAAATTCAAGCAATCAAGTCAAAGTATTCATAATAAATGATTATATCAAATGAAATAATATAGGTACAATACAATATATTATTATATGCATACATATATAAATAAGAAGTTTAAGCAAATACTCATCGTTCTATTACTATTACTCTTTTACATATTCATAATCGTGTATAAACAAAGAAATTACAAAGGAATGAGAAATATCGTATTCAAAAAGCTTGCGTCAATTTAAAAGGTTTATCTTTAAATTACAAATTTCCTTACAATTAATTACCTAACTGATAATAAAATTGATTACTCATTAAGTTTGCGTGATTTTTCTTCTTGTTTTTTTTTTACAAAATATTGCACAATTCCCTTCGTCTCTTCTTGGTTTTGACCAAGTCTAAGCGGAACGGCATATTATCATATTTCCCCGTGTCATTCCATCTTGGTGCATGGTGATGATGATGATTGTGATGACTATGACCATTATTAGTCGGAGGAGCAAAAGAATATGAAAGTCGATCAACTCCCATACCATTACTATGATTTTTTCTCATATGATGATTTTGACTCAACAATATTTTATTTTTGGCTGATGAGAAGAAACCTCGTTGATTTTGCAAATTATGAGGATGATTCACTCCCGTCTTGAGAATAACAGGACTTCGGAAAATCCCCTTGTTATTATTTCCATTATTTCCATGATTATTAGTACTAGAGATTTTTTTATTTTTCGTCTTATTATTATTTCCAAAGAGAGGGTATGAAGAAGAACTGTGAATGTGTGGCGTTTCATCCTCAGTCGTCGAAGGTAGTAGATAATTATCATCTCGATCATCCTCAGCCGTCAATGATATCACAGTTTGCACGTACGATTGAGCCAAATGTGTAAACACGGAATTGACATTCACGTCTTCTTTTACTGAAGTTTTGAATATTTTCTGTATTCCCAACTGCCTGGCCATATTCTCCAATTCTGAGCTGTAAACATACAAATAACAAAGAGTCTCAATTCTGATTTTCAAATCGGATTCTAACTAAAGAAACATCGTACACTTTCAGGATTTTCAGTATATTTTGATGATCATGATTATTTATTAGCTAATTATAATCAATTTAAAAAAATTGAAGCACTGCTACAAAGGAAAAAAAAGCTTAAAAAAATCTACTTGGCGTTATAGTAAATCTCATTTTCCCCAAGTTTTGTCACGACAGTAATACTATTTGATACATATATCGTACTTAACGTCGACAGTATCGACACGGCTCGGCATTTATTTTAGAATTAACCGAATTTTTAGGGCATGCTATATTTATTTCATATTTATTCCAATAAATGCGATAGCGAACAATTTCTGTACAGTTTTTGCTATGCTCAAATTGTGAGAGCAGTTAACATCTTATACAATCTCTAACATATACCTCTTCTACTTACTACATCTTGTGATTATATCTTATCTCTGCAGTATACTTTCTGTACCTTTTTTTTCATTTTCCCAAAGATATTCTACATTCTGAACACCTTTAGCAGTGAACAACTTTCATACAATACCATTTTATTACATGAAGCTAAATGCACGAATTTGAATACGTGTCAACGTCAACTACATAATTACAACCATACTTATCTAAATTTAAAGGAAAGGGAAATATCTGTCGAGAGGCTGTGAAATTTCATCTAAATCTCTCTCTGCAAAATAAGCTGCTGCCTGCCTACCTCGTCATATTCGTATTCACGGAGGCAATTGGAATTTATAGTATGTAGTAGCTCACTCAAATGAATGAAACCAAAATTTCAAAATTGCATAGCTACAATCTGCACTAAGGTGCCGTCATCAATTTACAAAAAATTTGATTGCATTATAATAAGACATGATCTCCTGATTTTCTTCCCCATTAAACTCATCCATCTCCCACGAATATGCAAAGAGACTCCTCCATTTTCCTGTGTATCACAATGTAAAATGAAATGATGACTCTCTCTCTGTTTTCCCTTGCATCCTCGGCGGACGTAAAAAATCAATACACTGCACACTGCATAGAAAATCATGAGATGAGCCTCGAATCTTCACAATTTCCTTCCCAAATGATTGCTCATCTAACGATGATAATGTTGGACGAAACCAAAAGTTTTTCCTTCTCTTCGTCTATTTTGCCTTCTTCTTTGCCATTAAAGTTTAATCTTTTGTGCAATCTTGCAAATTGGAGAGCACTCTTAATCTGGAAACTATAACTTTTTTTGCCAGCTTGAAATTGGTTTTCTTTTCTCAACTTAATGTAATGACCATTCATTCTCGTAAATTATACAATTTCTTTTTTCTTAAAAAAATGTGAGGATGAGTATATATGCATGTAAATATTATTGCGGCATTATTATTATCGATTTACCACTGCATGTAAATAAGAAATGATTGACTATGGATTTGTGGTACAAAAACTGGTTTACTTTTTTCTGTATCTTATTAAATTATACGAGGAAGGCATTGCGTCTAAAATGGTATTAGTTCTTGGTTAAATTGGCAAGTAAAAAATATAATTTATAGCCGCCCTGAATTTCATGATTCATCAATAAAAAAAAGGACAAGTCGATGACTTTTCCTTTGGATTCGCTTCACACACACATTGCGATTAATAAGCATTCAAAGTAGGGAAAATAAAAGGTGAGAAATTGCAAGCTCTTTGTCTTCAAATCAAAAGAATAATAGTGAAAAATATAATATTCTTACGCATCCACAACGGCTTGTTTCTGTAAGTCTACTTTGTTGGCCACCAGAACCATTGGAATATCTCCACACTCCCTGGAGACCTGTGCAGAATAAAAGGAATAAAAAAAAGTATTTTGATTAATTTCAGCTTCGTCATTGGGAATATTCATGCTCCTTTAACACAATTACACAGATGCATAGACTTTAAATGAATAGTAAGGTGCAGTTCACTACAAATACTGACATTTCCATAAATAATTGATTTTTTAATCTCCTTCTACCTGCCCATTGCAGCACTTTGCATATAGTTTGCAAGTTAAAGCACACTTATGGCTTAACGGTAGTTTGACATTTTATATCGGTACATATACAAGTAATATGATATATGCATTTTACATACATACTAAATACCAATTTAAAGTGGTCAAGCGAATCATCTGCATCCAACTTACTACACATTCCTACGTAAGTAGATTCTGATTTCTCGTTTTACACACAGCCATATGTCCGAAGTCATTAGCCTACAGTATTGTCATTCGTCTCGTGTAATGTAATTCAGCACACCATACAACTGAAGGGGATCTCATCATTAAAATATTTCATTAAACATTCAAAAAAATGTCATGAGGAACACGAGACTCCACTACACCTCAAACACTACTTAAAAATTACTGATGCAATAGGATACACACCTCACTCATTACTTCTTTCATGTATACCTTACTCCATTTGAAACAATAAAAAGTAAAATTACGTAACGTTTATCATATACTACTCTCGCCTATCGCTCTGTCCTTGCCATTGAACTCTGCACTGATATGTCATTCACTACCTCACATTTTTTACTCACAATATATATTATTTGCATGTTTCTTATGCTTCATTATTTATTCATTCAGTACTTTCTACCTTACTTGATTATATCAAAGTATATGCGCAAGAAAATATAACTTTTGTTCATATTTTTTTCCGAGGAAACATGGGAAATGAATGAAAATAAACGATGCCAATGCCTCAACCAGCACATTTAAACAAGAACGAGACAAATGATATGAAATAATTTATGGAAGTCCATTTGGGGAAGGAAATCATGAAATTACATAATAATTTATGATGACTTATGACTTGAACTTGAACTAAACAAACAATAGTCAGAAAGATTGTAGATATAGATTGTAGTCTAAATTCTTGTCTGCAGCAGTTTAATCACTCCGTGTTCAATGTTTTCCCGACTTTTGTTTTGTTTTTTAACTTTTTACATCTGACTGTGGTCAGGATACATTTTTTATTCCAAATCGACGTACTAATGAATTACAGAACTGTAATTTCTCATACTCATAGCGATTCTGACATCATCATTATTATTTATTTGTCCTACAAATCCAAGACTGAATCAGAATATTAATGGGACTTCTCAGGTGAAAGATTGCTAATCAGGCTGTATATTTATTATTCAGTTAATTCCGGATTCTGATTATTTAAATCTCGTTTCAAAATCCTCATTCAGCCCCATTTATTCTGGTAATGGAGAAATAAATTTGAACATGAAGTTTGTGTCAGATATATTTTAAAAAAAACATGTAATAAAATCTCTTACACGTTAAACTTAATAAATTATGTAAATATCCAAAGACAACAGATAACTTCTTCATGTCCATACCTAGTAAAAAAATGATATAGAGGAACATGAAAGCTGCAGACGATACAACAAGATAAATAAATATTTGCGCAAAAAGACAATGACACATGCGATAGTGCCCAAAGGCTTCTACTCTAGACGATATAGCATTCATTGCACATTAAGAGTTACACATGGATATGGAAACATGTCTTTTACATGTAGAACATATATACACACTTTAAATTGGAGAGGGGAGAAAGCCGTCAAATAAAGATGCCACATTCCAAATAATGTGTGATCTCTGTGATGTGATGTGAATTAATACAGGGAAATTGAACGAGGGATTTTAGAAATGATTAGAATTGTAATCACGGTAGAGTCCTAAGAGCAAATAATTGCCAGACAACAACACGATATTCAACAGCATAATAAACCATTAAAGATTTTTCACTCCTTAGTATGCGACTTTTACAGACTTTTCAATTTACTATCTGATTCCATCAAATTCAACATTAGCATAATTTTATAGTATAATTTAAACAGAGACTGTATGTGTGTGTACAAATGCAATGTTTTGGCTCTCATCCTTCTTTTGTGTTTCTCCCTTCTCTCTCTCTCTCTCTCTCTCTCTCTTCACATTTTCCGAGTCTTTCTCTTCCAACTGAAGACGTACGTACACTATACGGATGACAGAGATATCATTAAAAACATTTCTCAACTCAAATTCAAACTCCAAGCTATACTAAGCTATGCTAATACCTATACCTACGAAAATATATTATGGAAAAAGCTTGACGGAAGAACCAACTCACAGCGTACTTGTTTTCATTACATAAATTCCGGATCTTATAGTTTTTAGGTGTGACTGGACTTGTCTTGGATGAAACAGCCCATAGCCAAAAAAAAAATTTGAACATTTCACTTTAAGATTCATAAAGACGCCATGTAAACAGCAGCTGCCAAACGCACGATAACGCATTATAAACAAGTGTGTACAGATGATAATTCTTTTCGTGAATTAATATAATATACATAGGTATGAAGTAGAATTATATTTTTTCATTCTCTGGTGCAATACGGAACGTGGAGACTTGCGTAGCCAAAATTTATCAATAGGATTTTCGATTTTTAATATAAAAGCATGCACAAATACATGAGATATTTGACGCAACATGGACAATAGCGTATTATTATGGAGTTTACCCCCAAAGCTAAGGTTCGATATACTAATTATTATTACTTTGGATGTAGATTGGAGGAGTATATTGTTGTAGGTTGTAGGTAGATAATGATGATACAACATGAAACATGGATTTTGAATCTTGAATGAAGGATACGGAAAAATATGTGTGTAATTTAAATGCAAACAATGTACTGTATTGTAAAATTTAATCTGTTGAGCTTTTGCCTTTTGCTTTCTTCCCGTCTTTTAATCATACATAACGTGAAGATGAGGCACGAAAGAATCCAAATTGGTAGCCAACAAACAAACAACTAAGTGATCAAACGTCAGTGGCAGAACAAGACGAAAATTAATTTATTTACTCCGCTACTGTGTATTTCCCACCAACTTCATTATACAATAGAACACTCACAACACACACACACCACCTTCTTTTTCCTTCTTATCCAAGTACTTGACTCGAGTCTTTAACATTCGAAAAAGACAATTTCAAAGTAAATATTACATTTTGTCATTACAAATTTTTCTTCCTCCAAATATTACTTTACCAAATTAAAAACTGACCATGTTCTTGTTGTTTTCTCCCTACTAATTATCTAAAAACTTGTTCGCTCAATTAGTTTTATATCCCAGCATGTGCACAGACATACACAGACACACAGTGATCGTATACTTTGTTGCTCATGCACATAACAGTCGTACAGCTTTGTGATTTGTAACTGCTAAATTACTATTTACTCATGTGCTTTTTTTCTTTGCTATGGAATTATGTGAGTGAGTATGTGACTCGTCATCAGTTCACGTACGTAAAGAAATAAAAAGTACACACACACTCATGATAAATGAAAGTTCATTAAATTCTAAATGACATTATTGCTAACCAAGCGAATCACCTTTGATGCCAATAACATATTTTACTGTCGATATTCCTTTGCTCATCCACTGCGAGACAGCTCTACAAAGTTGTACACTGATTGTCATTCCCAAACGTATAAATCATATTTGAAAATTTCCAATTGCCATACAACTTGAACTGTTTACAAATCATTGTAAATCACAATTGTTTCTTTTGTCTCTCGATACTATATACCACAGTCTACACAGTCCTCAACAATTATTTACAACTCGAAGCAATTAACTAGTTAATAGGTAGTTCAGCAGTACTCTTCATTGGAAAATTATTTAACCGCATCAGACAAATATGACAAACGACAACCTTTCCACTATAATAATAACCAATTACTATTTTATATCATCATAATTAAATTCAGCATTTCATTAATTGTTCTTTTCCATCTCACATGTCCATCATCATTATACTAGAATAATAAAAATTTCGATTATCATATACCTTTTTTGACAATAGATAATCATGGGTAATCATCTTAAATAGTGACGGTTTAGCCATACGCAATATTTTTAGTTAATTTCCATTTTATAATATATCCATTGTCATGCTTTCTTACAAGACGAACTTTAAAGAAGTACGTTCAAATCTAAATGCTGTACTCATAATTTTTACTTTTATATAATTCCATCATTTAATCACGGCTTTTACAATTTTAAATGGAAGGATTTCATTCAACCCCTGTGAATATGTATACAAAGTTTTACGATTATAGAATAGAACTTATATTGTAGAACAACACCTGTGGAAACCAAAACGAATAAATTATTTGCGTGATCTCAATAAGATATCAACAATTCAGCGAACCTCTAAATTTGGAAACCCGTCTTCCCTCACAATCTGATCCAAAAAACATTAAACAATTATTTACAGTCGTATCTTCACTCTGTTCAAATCCAATATGTTTATGATGACATTTCGACCACGAATTGTGCCCATCTAAATCTAAATTATGATTATGTGAAGGTCCCACTCGAAACAAATACATATATCTAAAGAACATAAAACATGAAAATCACAATTTTATTGTGTGACTGCCTGCCTGTTTGTCTGGCTGGCTATAGTTGCCGTATCTGTCGTACAATGCCCATGAAATGAGGAATTGCACTTCACTAAAATAAAACATGGAACATAGGGGCTTGTTAAATTGTGAAAAAATGAATAATGTCTCTTTGCTCCCAACACCCACGAAGACAAATTTTTTTTTACTCACTCTCGTTCCTTGTCTCTCATTATTTCTCTTGGGCTCAAGAATCCATTTTACACTTCAACTCATCCATTAGTGTATTTTTTCATAGTTTAGTCTATCGATGTTGAAAGCTCATCCAACTATACATTTCTCTACCAATAAAAACTATTTCATCTGTACACACTTGGCAAACGGCATCACACATATTAGTCCATGTACACATATTAGTCCATGTACACATTTTCTTTTGTTATGCCACAACCCCACAGGCTAACAATGTCCGGCATCGGCAATATTCAAGTCTCTTGCTTTTGTACATTGTGTATGGCACCTTACTTCATGTATACTTTCCAATGTAATGACCACCGAATACCCACAGAATGTATTCTGTGCCGAATACCGACCACAATATGACCAGTACAAGAATACAATTTCCAGGTAACTTATATGTACAATGTATGATATACATGCATGGCATTGCATGAGCAATACATATTTATATAACATAATATACTGTTGAGAATCCTCATCTCATGTCCCTACTCACAAGTAGCGCCTTATATTTATAATAAAGAATAGAAAAGGTAGAGACAAATAGTCATGAGACGTTGAGTTGTCAAAAAATGCCTGTGGGTTTTTGTACTTTTTTTTTACTGTGGATGGCCGCCGTGCAAACGAGGAACACATGAAACGAGATATGAATTGAATAACAGCTGTGTCCGACTGTATTTATTAACTAAACTTTTCATTATTACAAAAGATGCATATATGAAGGCATATGTGCACAAAAAATTTAAACTTATAATATATGGTTTGTATCTCCGAATTCTGATTGCGATTAGATGAAAATTATTATTATTCTCCGAGAAACTGGTCTAAAATTGAGCTTACAAAATATTTCTGTCCCTGAATATTTCTATATACCTACCTATTCATAGATAAACGGTCAAAAACTCCTGTTCTCAAACTTTTATCCGCTATGACGATGAACGACACTGATAAATGCTAAAAAGTAACGAGGATAACAACAGTCATCATAAGAAACAACAAAAGATTCTTCATGTTCCTTCAGTTTTTGCTGCACAACAACAATCCCATCATAGCACAGTACTGATTCACTGATTTCCAAAGACGGACTCACCGGACTGTGGTAACTTTCAATTATCGTACAATCCAGACTGCAAACTACAGACAACAAAATTCCTTTGGAATGCAAAAATAATTTAAACCATTTCATCTGTAACATTATTTTCTTCTATGTACACAAGCAATGGAGCCGAAAACGTGTGCAAGAAGCAAGGACAGTTCATTTGACAAAATTTGCTCTTATATATATGCACTCAATTGGATTACCGTCCTTGTCACCCCGTTTATTTTTGTATACATGCTCATTCATTCACTTAGGAAAAACCCATTGTGACTTTTATCACTTGATGAGATCAGAGGAAGTAGGAGTTTATCTGTACTCTTAGGACTGTGTAGTACACAGTGTGTACTAAAGGGAAAAGTTTCATTCAAATTTCAAATCGTATTGTCATGAGACAAAAATTTGTCAAGTAACATTTGTACAAATAAGATTAGAAAGAAAAAAAGGGTAACAAAACTGCTAAGAATTAAGAAACTAACATGTAAGAAATCACAGCTGCATGTGAAGTTCATGTGAATTCTAAATTTTGATCCCATCAGTCAACTAGATTTTTAAGGAAAAACGTTAAGTACACTGATATGAAGAAAGATGCATTAATAAAACTATTATGACAACAAAGATATGATGATGATGAAAACCAAGCAGAACGAAACTCCATGATGATAAGGATAGACTGTGTAGGTATAATAAGTAAATTTTACTACCATTTTGCATATCAGACATCACAACAAGACTCGGTTAGTCAAAGCTTTTGACTCAAAACCCTTGCATGCCACTTTGCATTATAAGAAAATATTTTCCGTTTCCTTTTATTTTTCCTTTTACAAGACAATTTGTTTCAGAATTTGCTCTTCTTGTTAAGACTACCATGGACAATTTATTCCACTGATAACATGAATATTATTTGTCAACTGTCCTATGGAGCTTGTAATTTGTAATGATACAATGTTAAATTTTTTACGCATCACTAAATTCACTTTGCACTTCATTCTCAACTCTTCTTGAATTGAATTGAATGTATTTATCCATCCTTTAATATTTCAACTGTTTCAAAACTTAAATGGAGCTACTTATGTATGCAATTTAATATATTTATAAAAGTCTTCCCATTTCCTTTACACTGCCCAACAAAAAACAACAAAAAATAAGCAAAGAAATTCAAAGTCTCATCTTCTCGCATATCCTAACTTTAACCTCAACTTAACCTCTTCCTCTGAGATTGAATTGAAATGTACCATGAAATGTAAATTTTTAAAAGTATTTTATTTTCGTGTTTGCAAACTGTACTGCTATTCCAAAGTTCCACATGCAGTCAAGCCCATTTTATTACCGTACGGGTATTTAAAATACAGTGCTAATTTTTTTCCACGTAACAATATCCCCAATCCAAGATCTTGAAATGGTATCCGTAATAATAATTATAGAGAGTAACTGTTCACTTTTCTGTTACGAAATACCTAAGACAACTATATGAGTAGAAGAGATCAAAGTCCGCATTTAATTCTCATTTCCTATGCATCTAAATCACAATCAAACTTAGGAAGTTCAAAGACACTAAAAGATATCCTTCTTCAAAATATTTTATATTATTTTATATCATCGCTATTGGATAATCGGTTCAATCTAATATCTCATCATATTGATTGTCAAAGTCAAACTCTCGATGACAACCCGTGGAGTGTAAAAAAACCAAAATATAGTATGTATAACCAATCATATAAAATTACACGCACATCTTGTACGCAGATATATCATGTATAAAAACATATGTACTGTACGCTCAAAGAACTAATAACATGTATGTAGGAAGAAAAAGTTGGCTTTTAACTTTTTTAATAGCGTGCCCATGAGCATGAAGAAGAAGGAGAAGGATCAAAATAAAATAAGTTTTGATTTTGACTGTCAAAATATCCGTTATACATACATATTTACCTGGATATTTAAGGCAACTATCATGATTTGAAGGGTCATAAATTCTAAATGATAACTTTACCTTGGTTTTCCATTTTGGCAAAGCCAAGAAAGATTCCTTATCAGTCACACTACAAGCCAGAACACAGGCATTTGCTCCTCTGTAATATGTACGTGTGATAGCATCGAATTCCTCCTGGCCGGCCTGTACGTCAAATATATAAATCAGAAGGTTATAGAAACGGAAAAAATATGAAGATAACTAAAAAGCAAATCTATAAAGTTAAGCAGTAATAATAAATGTAAGAATTCTCATTTATTTGCATGGGGGGTGTCTTGTAAGTTTGATTTAAAATTAGTTTCTTACGGTGTCCCACAACATCAAACGTATTGGCTGTTCGTCAATGGTGAGCATTCGCTCGAGGAAATCCACGCCGATAGTCTTTTTGTAATCACGCGTGAAGATGCCACGACAAAAACGTTGAATCATTGAGGATTTGCCTACTGAGCCATTCCCAACAATCACCACCTGAAATAAAACAAGAAGCCAAAATACATACATTAACTTTAATCTAATACATTTTGCTTGCATGGATTCAAATTTCAAATACAGCTGTCCACGATGCTCAACGTGGACGTAAACTGCACCTATTGGTTCGCAACATGATACATTGTTGTCAGTAAAATATTGCAAATCGTAAATAACAACAAATAATATTACGTTCAACAAGTAGCCAATGCACGATAGTCGGTAGCTTGTTTTTTTTCAAGAGAAACACAGAAGGCTACACTTTTATTTACATTCATTTTTTGTGTGTGCACGTATACAGTATTACAAAGGGGAGAATTGTGCATTGAAAACAAGTCTAATCGTACAAGTTTAACATCAAGTTAAATCAAGTGAATCAATTTGTTCATCGTACCTTTAAAAGTCCAAAAAAATCCTTACAAATATAATACACAATACAGATACTTATGCATGTAGCCTCCAGTCCAATCTCTCTATTCTCCATTCTCAACTCGTACATCTCCAAACGCTTAGCAACTTAATAACAGACTTGAGTTGTGTGTCTGACAACTAGCCATACTTTAGACTTAAATCATCCTACTGATGCAACACTTTAAAATGAAATCCCTGACAGCATACAAAAAGTAAACATACACACAGAAACTCACACAAGTATATAGGTAGTATACCTAAGGTAGATATGTACAATTTATATTTAAAACACTTACAGAGGGATTCTTTCTGTAAGAAAGAAAAAAAATGTAAGTGTCATAAACTACTACTTTGCATGGACGGCTGAGGTCGCCGAAATTTATGCAGCAGAAAGAATTTAGCACACGAATTAACCAACAAATAAACGACCTGACTCTCTTCTACTCCTTGTCTATTATTATCTTTGACTCTGTCCATCACTACAGAAATTATGTGGCTTTGCTTAAATGTAGATAAGATATGGCTCCTTGTTCTTGCTCCTCGCTCGTATTCTTTCCATGACAATGGCTCAAGACTACTAGCCATATGATGATAATTACGAGTAAGGTAACTCTCTGTGTAAAACCTTTGTTTCATCATTCCGTCACTTTGTATTCTTGTTGTACACACACAGCCGTATAGGCAACATCACATTTCAAAATGAAAAAAAAACTGTTTATAAATATTCTTCACGTTGTTTCGAGTGAGAGTATATATGAAGTGCAAGTGCAGGCCGGTGTACTGAACACAAAGTTTTCAGTTCACAATAATATAATATAATAACTAGCTTCGTTTCTCCACGATTGACTGTACTAAATTCTAAATACTCATGTCGCTACAATAGGCTCAAATTAAAGTACCAACATAATCTATTTACTATCTGTACATATACGAGGCTAAAAGAAATGGTAGACATCATACCATGCAGCAAAAAAAATAACTGATATTTTTGGCTTTGAATGTTGAACAGTAAATACTCAAATTTGCACTCAAGACAAGATGGTTATTATGTGGGAGGGTTTCTACTTGAAAATGACGAACCTTCTCTTAATGAATCGATCCGTCCTCTTGTCTTACAATTAATGAAAGTCTCTCGTCTTCTCTTTTGTCGACTCTCGACTTAATTATTATTTTCGTTGGATTCTCTCTACTTCACCAAATGCATCCTAATCCCAATTGTGCTTTTTTTTGGGACAATGAACAAGTTGTTATTTCATATTTTATAAAATTCTCATCATTTTCTATTGTTTCAAATTTATTTTCAGCACAATACCCCATCCATAATACAAATGCGTAAAATAAAATCTAAAACTTTGATCCTCATTTTTTCTTGTCCGACTAATGAAATAATGAGAGAGCATTTGTAACTATTGAGCCACGGCAATCTGTGATCTGAATAATTTACTCTCTATATACACCAAACAAACAAATAATATGAACAAATGAACAATCAACAGTGACAAATTTACAACTATTTACAAGATCCCGTCTGTCAACAACTCTAACGAGTATCTTTATACAAACCAATTACAAAATTTCATAATATTTTTCATATTATACACAAATCGAATCATATATATTTAATAATTTGATAATTAGGCATGACTGATATGACAAATGGAGAGTCAATTATTATAATGATTAATGATTCTGGTAAATTGTAAATAATTTAGTAATTACTTTTCAGTTTGCAATATTACATCGTTTTGAATTAAATTGATCAGCATCTCAACAACTCTAATTTCAAAATTACTAATCTTGCTCATTTGATAAGAAGTTTTCAATATCTACTATGATGTACCCCACTGACTGACAATCAAATTCACAAATTACTGCTGAAAATATTTGATTTATGCCTCACATGCGAGTAAACAGTTCAATCTTGGAGGATACATGGCCATTTTTAATGGAAAATATACAGTCTAATAGTCTGCTGCATATATATATATATGTAAGTAAATGTACTCTGCATATGTTTCGTCTGGGACTTGATCGATAATCGATCATAGCAAATAAAATAAGGAAAATTCTTTCTGACAATAAGTGATTTGTAATATTACATTGCAGACAAATTCGTTAGGATGTGGCACACTAATCCGTCTAAAGCCAAAACCATGCCATGACCATAAAGAGACGAAGAAAAGTTTGGCCACCACCTCCACCATATTACATTCGATCTTCTATCATCTGTACACTTTTGCTTGCCTTTTTCTTTTTCCTTTACAACTTTACCGCATCTACACGTTTGTTCTTTCTATCCTTCCTTCATTCCTTCTCTCTCTCTCTCTCTTTACCCCTCTGCCTGTATTCAAGAGTAGAATTTGAAATTTGTAATCAACATAATTTTAATGTTAGATAAGTAAGGCATTGGGCAGGGACTTTTGTGTCTGTGTGTAAGCAGACTTTTGCATTCCTTCACCATACGAATAATAAATGATTGTGAATACAATCAAAAAGTGTGTGTGTGTACAATATGAAAAAGGTAAGATGTGCTAATCAAAACATTCTCACTCAAATACTTGGCCGAGTGTGTATTTTGAAGCAAGCTCGCAACTAATCACAAATTGAGGATTTAAGATTAAGGATTTAGAGATTTTTTTAAGCCGGAGGATTTATCATAAAGCCGTCTCTAATCTCTAAGAAATGTAGGAAATTATTTAGTTAGAAATGCATGGAAAAGAGAGTTCGGATGAGGAAGGGAATACTGAATACTGAATGATGCACCGTACTATACAACTACTGACTTACTACTACGATTAATGACATGTAAAAACAAATAAATGATTTTTAGCCGAGTCATTCCCTATACATGATGCTTATTTCATACCTGAACACAATAACAAGGATATTTATAAGAATTATGATTTTATTTGACGTTGAAACCTTGCAACAATAAAATCCCTTTGTACTAATTACTATTATTGAAATTGTGGGAAAGCTTTTGAAACGCCCACCTCATTGACACTCAGATGTCTTCTCAATATAATTCCACATCCATACCGAACAGAGGAGTCCCACTGTAGAGGATTTGTGTGCGTGCATTATATATATAGGTTCTGAACTGTATGAATACGACGATAAATAAAATGATGTGAAAATTCATATGAATGGATGAGAATTTTGACACTTAAAGCCGACAAAAATTATTACACATCTTTATGGCCCCCCCTTCAATTCATAACTTTCAATTATGAGTTAAAGAATCGTGAACTTATTCACATACCTACATTCTTTCCTTCAGAGTCCTTAAATGGCAAAAATCAAGACGCGCCTTTAGTTCTGTTTCCCATTGGACTTTTATTAGCTCTCCTAATTCACAAATAGAACCTAAATCCTTTTTCTCCTTCTTCTTCTTCTTATTATTATTCGTCTTCAAAATTATTTTCTGAGAAATTCCTATTTAGCCTCATCACTAACACGTACAAGGTGGATGAGTCTAACTGTAAACGTTCCTATAAACACTCCATCTTATTTTACATCTCTCAAATTCATTACTCGAATACCCTTTATTTTAATTAGTTTTACTAGTACCGCATGATTTTTTTTTACTGATTTATTGTTATTGGTGTGCAAAAAAAACCTACACACATTTAAATCATGAGTTGAAACAAACTTTCCAGTCTACATATTTGAACGTTGAACTGATGTCTTTACAAAAGTGCTTTCCGTATTGACATTTTATCTTCACACGTTTTTGTTTTAGTTATATCATGAAAGTTTAACTTTAAAGTGATACTGCAGAAACTCATTTACTCAATTAGTGAACTCACGTTCTCGCTCGGACACAGTCACCCTTTAATTTCCAAATGTAAACTCTACATATAAGATCAAACCATACACATAAATATGTCAAATATCCGACCATGCATGAATTTCACACGTTCCGTCTTTTTTCCATTTTTCCTTTCCAAAAACTTTAACCAATACTACAGAAACCAGAAACTAAACTAAACTGCAAGGAATTGATGAATGTTTAAAGGATTAAACGAAAATGTGTTAAAATGAAAAAACTCTCGTCCCTGGCAATGAGAAATTTGTCCAAAGCAGCATGGAAAACATGTACTTGAATAAAAGGAACACTCTATTTAAATTGATAAATGAAATCTTATTGATCTCTCCTTCATACTAAATCTATGGATCTAGCTGGAGACAACAAATCTTTTTTATTCCTACCTACACACGTACATACCTCGTATAGATATTTGGAAGCACACACGTTGTTAAATGAAGTCATTCTATTTGGTCATTTCAAGTCAATCGTGCTCTCTCCTTCTCTCTTGCATATTGCATGTGTCAGTGCTTTTCTCTACGCACAGTTAAATTCCGAATGTTTGACATTCTGTCCATGTAAAAACATATGACTACGGTTTCACATTTACAATGTGCACAATAGTTAAATATCTTTATTTCCCATACGTTCTTTCTGTTCTTATTCTTTGACTCTATTCGTGCATTTCCCCTTCAGACTCCATATGACAAGCCAAATATCTGTCGGTACATATGAGAACAAACCCTTTTATCTGCGTTTCCTTCAACTTCACAACTTGAACACGATTTCAGTCAGGGAAAGATAGAAAATATTTTTTTTTTGACAGTCAAACTATCGTTCAGCAAAGTATATAAGATTTAACAGCATTATATATGATGTATACACCTACAATTACTTACGACATAATGAAATCACGCTGAAAAGGAGAATATATATGACGACCAATAAGAAAGAGCAATAGGGTGTGTAATAAATAATAAATACTTCATACAGCTCCAGCGAGTACAAGAATTATTATTGTTGTATATGAATTTGAAATGGAAATGTGTAATATACAGAGTCTACATTCTTCGTACTCCGCCGTCCGTCCACATTTGCATTTGCATCAATAAGTTGTTTGAGTTCAAACTATTTTTTTTACTCTCATTGTAAATCTAATGTAATGTGAGCTGAAATGTCCGCTCACTGAGGAACCCATGAAGTTAAATCTACTATATGAATTACCCATCAGGATCATAAAGTATTGGGAAAACTCTATCAATTACATTGTCAATACAAGTTGGAAACAAGAGGCTCTTTGATTATTTTTTACTATATCTACATATGCAAGTAGTTTTCCTATACCGAACATACAAAACTATATAGCTAGGGCGATCAAATCATATCGAAGGTATAATACATTAAACAGTTGGTTGTTCTTGTTGGTCGAGGATGGAAGGGAGATTATAGATAGACGAGTACACAGGCGGATTTTAGATTGCAGATCGTATAGATTCGAGAGATTTTTTAGCGTTGGAGGCTCGTTTGAAAGAATCCGAAGGAAATGTAATAATAATACTATTATTATATTAATACATTAGAGAGACGACTCGAGTGTTTAAATCGTTCCATTTCCACATTCCCCACCTACATGAGCAACACGCTGTGCAAATCTACAAAATCAGGGCCTACTACAGATATATACGTATCCCATTGTATTGCTATACTTATTATATTGGTGGTGATGGTGAGATGTTCACCATTTGGGATCGAAAACTTCAATCTTTTCAATCTCAATGTCTATACTATTTACTATATTATTCATACAATCCGTCAACTGCGCTTCAAAAATTCTTACCAATGCATGCACACGGTGAACACTGAAAGTTCTCAAATTTCCTTACAACAGTTGAATATTGTCGTCACTATAACATGGCAAAAAGAATGAATGAATGAATGCACAAAAAGAATAAATGGCACAGTCTCTATGCTACAACAACAACTATAATGATGATAATAATAGTAATATGATTCGCCACCTCAATCTCCTTGCAGTCACAGCAAAAGCTACTGCAGCATAAAACAGTGTGTACAATTTTATAAATGTGTACAAATTTGTATCTGCACACCTGCACATATATAGGAAATGGATAAAGATAGTGAAGGATAAATTACCTGAATTTGAAAGATTGAATGAAAAGAAAGCTTGTTTTTATCACAAGATGCTCAAGCTTCATATTTTATCACTATCTACGGAGCAAATCTCTACATTTAATCATCGTAAGCAAAAGCAAAAAGTAACTACTTATACATACAAAGAAAAGCAAAAGCTTTGGTTTGATTTTTAGTTTTGGTTTCATACTTATTCTCAGATATGTTCACCAAAATTCAGAGAAAAAAAACTATCCACGAAACACTTTCTTGGGCCTTCAAATACAATCACCAGAAACATTACCACAAATACAAAAGACACATGATGACAAATGTAAGGCTGAATAGCAACAATCAAATACTCAAATATACTGTGTAACCACACAATCATAATGACATATTATTTATGATATATGCAAAGTTGAGTTATTTCCGCTGCTAAAATGTTTCTCTCTATGCCCATTCAGTGATTTGATTTTAAGAACAGTTGGCCATTTTCTCGATATTTCCAATTTCTTGAAGACACATAGCATAACTATTATTTATATGAAATTTCATTCACTTCTAAATAACTCCCTCGTACGAAAGCTAACATTAAGAGACTCGTAGAAATTATGTCTAAGTACTTGTAAAACATAAAGGAAAACCGTTTTGTTTGTTATTGCCTAGCGTTTGCGTATTTAAAATCTTGGACTGAAACGGGCCAAGTTCTACATTATGTACGTAATTTGGTATAATTATGATGATTAAATATGTTAGTGTAGCAGTAGTAACAATTATTAGCAGGTACAAACTCAAACTATATACAAGTCTCGAAAATTTGTTTTGACTTATTTGTTCTACAGAATCATCTAGAGTTGTAAGTTGTAATACAGATATTTTGTCCTCATTGTAAACTCCGTTTTAGAGTTACGCAAAAGCCCGCTTCTTGACCATTATAATAATGATAATGAAAGGACCTGAGCATGAGAATTCAAGAGCCAAGGAAGAGGAAAATGAATGGCCATTGTTGAAGGTACAGTAACTACCTAACTGACTCAGTTACCAAGTTTATTTTAATTCCCCAGGCTCACAAATGTGTATGCTATACATAATTCTACGAGCATGTATGAATACGAGTATGAATAAGTGCAGTCGAATCTCTCATGATTACGAATCCTTATTTTTTACCTTCAAAACGAATACTACCAAGAACTTTTGAGTTTTGTGTAGATTGTGTGTCTCTGTGTGTGTGTGTGTAGTCTTACTTATTATACCATGCGTGTAATTCTCTTATTAAACTCTACATTTTCATATACTCTGCATTGTTGTTATTCTTAGTTATTACACATGATGAGCGTATTATGATGATGAGACGGAATATGAATAAAAAGTATGAAAATTACAATGTGCATATTTTCAGTAACTCTGTTTTTCAACGAGGAAAACTTATACCACACAGAGGCTGTCGCTTTGATTTATTTGTTTTGTACGAATGTACAGTTTTCCCTGTATTTGTTCCTTTTTTATATAACATCAGCATCCTTATCAGCTGCTGTTCCACACTCGAAAGTCTTTGTTTTGATTTGTCTTATTTAAACTAAATTTTACGAGACATTATATTGCTTTAGCTATATCATCAAAGTTTTCAACTTTTTTTTTACAACAATCTATAATACAATAATTTACAATGCCCACCGTTATGAATGTAACAAACGAGCTATTCTGTGTGTACAAACTTTGGATTATGGTCAAAATTATAGTACAATTATAGCTTTATATTTATGTAGGTCTATGCGTAGATGTAAGCGTATAAGAACTAGACCAGGATAGGAGAAAATGCGTGATTTTTTCCAAAGCCATCTGTCTGGATTTAATTTTGTACACATGGGAAAAAATGACAATAAGCCTATAACAATCGACAATAGTGATGACTAAAATAATGGAGGTTTGAAACAAAAGAACAAAGAAATATTTGGATCAGAATGACAATTTTTTCAAATTCAAGGTAAAATAAGAATAATGCTAATAATAGTACGATGAGCTGTGTACGTTCATCTTCATTGCTGAGATAGTTTTTTTTCTGTACAAGTTAAGTTTAGTTTCTAGCCTATAGTTTTATAGAGATTGAGAAATTTTATGAAGGAGCGGCACAGGCACACTTATTCTCTTGTCCTGCGGTTTTCACAATTATTCCGCACCCCTGGATTGAGGTTTTTCGTGGGAATCTTTTTCATTTCATGCATTTCATCTTATTTGATTTGGGTCGATGAGCTAAACTCAATCTTGCAGTCCAAGTAATTCGACAATAAGAAAAAATAATAAAATATATAAAAATACTATTCTATATTTGAAATGTAGTCTTCCTGGGATAAACATTGTATACTTACATACACATATAGACCTATGTTTTCAATCTGTAATCGAAAATTAAAGTTTATATGCTCAAGCATGAATATCAAGATCATTTGCTTGCCTCAGGATTTCTAATCAAGGAAAAGCAACGTGACTAAATTTTAATGCTCAAAATATTACACTTTGTGAAGATGTGGAGAGGAAGTACGTGAAATAAAATATATATTCTGTTTTCCTCACAGTGTCTTCACGATCTGTAGTGTACTTGCTCTAGAAATGATAATATTTGAATTGTTTTAATTCAAAAAATAAAATGTGTTAATTCCCCAACGTCAAGGGCAAAATTTATGCAGTATACATATGATGCAATTTCAATGTGTTCTCTCAAACGTAAAAAGCCAGGCAATATATAGTTAATTGAATTCATTGTCAGCAGTACTCACAGGAAAACCTTTAAAAAAAATCCTCACGAACTTAGTCTTTAAATTCATCCATACTTACGTATGCAATAGTATGCATGCGTACATAAAAAATATAAAGACACACACCAAAACTCTGCTGTCTACAATCGGATTAGCTTTTAGCGTGTATAAAACTGGTAATGGCGAAAGTTTGTTATGCCCATGATTGTCGTAAGAGAATACATGCTATAGGTGAAAAGTAAAAACACAAAATCCAGTGGTAATCTCTAATCAGAAGATTAGAATTCTTACCATCACATACTAGTATTCTGAATACTAATCGTCTAAGGTCTAACTCATCCAAAAGAAAAGGTATTTAAAAATGTAATTCATTCTCAGCAGGTTAGAAGAAAATGTAAAATTGAATTTTAAACAGGATACGATGCGATTATATATGACTCCTTGTACTGACAACTACCAACTATGAATTGTTAGTTTCAACTCAAAAAAATTATTCGGAATTCCCCCAAAACGATGAAGAAAACGAGCTTTTTGAACCATATTAAAAATGTAAATGAAGGCGAGTGTGAATCTTAAAGGCACAGACGCAAAATAACTACAGAAATTCAGTTTTTTAGGTTTTTTTCTTCCTTGAGCAGCAAATACTCTCACGCTTAAAAACTTTGGAGAGCAATAGAGCAAAAAAGTAAATACTATACTGCAATGGAATACAGTGCATGAATATTTGTTGAAAGTCAATGATGATGGCAGAAAATAAAAGATTTCAACTTTTCCCCAAAGCCCTATACACCGTAAGTATATAATAGTATCAATCTCCTGTAACTAAAAGCATTTAAGTGGAAACGTACAGCAGCTTGAATATGATTTTCTAGATATGATTTCGTGCAATGATTTCCCTGATTACCTTCGGGTAACATTTAAAAAGGGAGATTAATCTTGAATCATTTATATTTTACAACATGGAAGTTGGAAGCCATAAGGGGGGACGTTTTTATGCATGTGAAAACTAATTATGTAAATGAAAAAAGGGAGTTTTTGTAAAAGTACAAAGAAAAACATACATTATAAAATATTGTATTTTGAAATTTAAATCTTTTGAAAAGTAAACTGCTCACGTTTGAACATGTAAATACTTGGAGGTTTACTTGTGCTTATATACAGTTTTAGTTGTTTTTTTTTGCGATACACAGAGCTTCTATTAAACTATTATGAAGCTGAACACTGTCAAATAACTTCAAGGGAAATCCTCTTATTTGTAACTTAATGGCATAAATCTGTTATTATACATCGTACAGAAAGAATAAGGAGAGAGAAGAAAGCTTTCTATATACGACAGACTTTTGATTTCCTTCAGTTGACAAAAAGCTCAAGTACACGTTGCTATATGTATTTCTACGTCATCCATCATTCATAATAGTAATATAAATATATATCTATCTGAACTCATGCACCATCTTTTTAATCAGTGCTAGTGTACGTACAGGTATAGAATATGGAATATAAAAGTAAAAAGTAATTTTGAGATGAATACACAGGACTTGTATAACAGGTGGAAGTGTAACAAAGAGTGAATCGACAGTCGGCATCAATCATGCTCTATCAAAGGTCCAAGATTCAATATCCAACAAAGATAAAAGGAATAAAAGAGTATTACTCAAAGTAAGTAGGAGTGAATCTTCCTTTCACTTGTCGAACACACACAGGACTTTTATTATATCACTTGATTGAGCAAAAATCCACGAACTGCAAACTGCTTGTGAATAAAAATTGTTCTGTAATACAAATGGAATCGTTCGTGTGTATTATATTATGGATCTTTTCAATACTTAAAAGTCAAAGAGATCAATGAAATTCTACGAATCGATTGCATAAGAATAAAATGATGAATGAAAGAATTAAAGAGTGCAGAGTAATTAAGAGCTTTTCCCCCCTCTCAGTACTATAATATTATTATTGCTGTACACACATAATAATAATAATATTGTGTAACATGTACCGTCATTATGTTCAGGACATAAAGCATTTAAGTACAATTAAACTAATTTGTCTTTCATTAGTAGAATTGACTGAAAAGGATATTAAATAAAATGAAATGAAATAAAATAAAAACGAGACAAGTATAGTTAAGTACTTATATATATATATAAATATAAATAATGATCTCACTACTAACCTTCATGGCGATTTCCAAGTCTTCTAAAAGCATATCCTTCATGTTGTCCCTTTCTTGTTGCTGTTGCTGATCTGACCAAATGCTGTTTACGAGAAACATGGGCGTAGATGGGATTTTAAAAAACTGTTATTAAGAAAAGAATTTAGTTTTTTGTTGATCCGATATCTTTGGATTTGGACACATATGTAAGTATAGGCACACTTTGGACACAGTTGACAGTTGATTGTGAGGAAAAGGACACTCTCTCACCTTTGAATTCGTTCTTATTGTCCCAAAAAAACTGACCAGAACGAATATCAGAGGACAATTATAGTACTCCTTTTTTTAAATGTATTTATAAAGGATTGAAATCGTAAAATCAATTTAACCGATCCATTTTCGATTTGGATTCACACTATTTTTACCAATCAAACTTAACACTTTTTTTCTAGGTCGGCATTGAATTTGAGGTGGTGTCTTTCAATGATCCACGAATTGTAAAAAAACGTTTTTTTTTCAGTCACTTTTCAGTTTTCATGAGCAGTCAAATAAATTCTTTCAATTCTTTGTGTTGAGAATTTTCTTGATGGACTGTCAAGGGTTCACTCGAATCTTGAAACGATATTGAAATGGTTTAAGTACAAAAGGCGTGTAGTTATAATTCTGTCAATATTATGTGGTATTAGTACTATTATAAAATTCCTTTGAGATTTTATTTTTCTATATTATATTCTTGACGTCTTGACTCGTTCAATGGACGTTATTAAATATATATTCAAAATAAGATATTTAATATATACAATTTGACTCTGTCGTTCTCCTCGTTGTTGTGGATAAAATATCTTGTGAATCTTGTCTCTCTCTCGTCTCTCCCTTTATTATTTTCACTTCGTTCTCAGCTGTCTCAAACTAAAAAGGAAGGTAAACGAAAAAGATTTGACTTAATTAAATCGTGGACCTCAATCTGAAACATCATTATAATTTCATTTTTTTTCTTCTCTTCACATTTGAGCTCACGCGATAAGTAAATATTATTATCATTATGATTATTATATAGTATTATGCATGCTGTTGATTACATTCAAATAAACTAAATGAATGAAATTCTTTTTGGTGTAAGTAGGTAAGTCCGTAGGACTTTTTGGAATTGGGAGTTATCATAATATAGGTATTATAATGTTATTTATCAGATGGTGTCACATTATGAATTCTGTGTGAATTGAGTTTTTTCTGAACATACAACATACAGACTTATTACAGATATACTACCTACTCTTTAATAATAATATATTCAAGCTTGCTTTTCAATTTGAATTCTTTTTGTTTTTAAATGAAGTATTCATTATTAAACTATTTTGTTTGTTGAAAGGTAAATAAGACAAAAACAGAGTTACAATTAATCATATACCTACATAGAAAGCGTCTATACTACCAAAAAATGTAAATAGTAAAAATGTTCAAGTTGAATGCTCAATAATTCTCTGAGGAAATAATAATGTAGAGATAGATAGAAAAATCCCAGATTAGCCCACTCTGTTTGTCTCTCTCTCACATGTCTCTACACGTATCTGTATATATTATATCAATACTGTATACACATATTTAATAATGACATTTGCTTTGCATTTGACTCAACGAAGTGTATATCCTATATCTATCAGAACTTTTCATTATTTTATTTATTACCTTTTATATGTTTTTAGTGGCAGTAATGTTGGTCAGTTCACAGTTGGATTGCTGGCTTCTCAGCAGCCTTGGCCAATGTCCTGGTGTTTTTGACTTTAAATTGTCAGCAATGTGAGTAGTAAAAAATCAAAATGAAGATGAAGACAAAAAGAAAAAAATCCTCTTCTTTTTCTTCCCTTTTCTTTTGGTTGTACAACACGAAATATTTGACGTGACGTGAACGAATTTCTGATTCCAACTCTCAATTAAGAGGATTACTAATGATCACTGCCGAATTTTCCACAATAGAGAGATTGGAAATTGAATATTGAAGGTGAATTAAAATTAGATTCCTCCACAGACTTGTGTAATGTGTATATAGGTATAGGCAGATGATTCGTAAATATTTCTCTAAGGTCTCTCTACCCACATTATATGTGTTAAACTTTCAATTGTATATTCTTAATTTACAATGTCCACTCTTCACTTATCAACTACGATGTATACGGTTAATAGTGAATCGTTTCTTGAGAGTCCTTAAATGAATTGCTCGTATTATGTGTGCGTGTGTGTACAAACTTTATCGGTGTAAATTACAAACTGTTACCGAAAAAATCACCGTGTGAAATGTGGGATTGACGTCTTCCATAAAAATTGATATTATTGTTTAAAACTTTCAAGTACACTACCCTCTTGAATTTTCATGACGAATATGATACACAAGCGGAGCTCAACCAAGTAGAAAATAAAATAAAAAAATCACGATTTATGACAAACATGAACCCATGCTTGACTCTCTATATATTCCTCGTTGCAATTGGAATTGTAAAAAATAATGCAATAATATTATTGCTCTTCCTTTTTCCACACTGTTCATCTGTACATTATAGTTGTTTAATACTATGCTTGAGCTTTAGTTCAAAACTTCAAAACCTTATTATTAGTTAAGATTATGAACTGTAAATACACACATATACATATATCTTCAAAAGTATCTTTTTACTCTTCACTATTTTGTAGCGATGAGGAACTACAGTTTTTTCTTTTCCAAAACTTTTTTTTCCCCTATAAACCCTTTTGCACACACAGACACTAACTACTCTCACACACACACAGATCAGATGAGAACATGCAGAAACGAAAAAAAAAAAAAACAATAGAGTGGCAGAAGGAGAATCCTTTTGGAGTTTTGTTGGAGAGCTCTGAGCAATTCGGCTGATTCTCTGCAATAAGAGAGACGCGACGAGATGATTTCGTTTGTTACTTTGCTTTGCTTGACTTGGTACTTCTTCCTTCTCCGTTCTTGTTCGTGGCTCGTCTGAAGCAGTTAGTATATAGTTTGTACATACACAAACATACACGTTCAGTTACTTTCATCAAAACCTCATGCTGCAAAGTATATTTTCTTGAAGGTAAAAACTATATACGTATACATGCTACATATGCAACAGGTACACCTCACAGCCGTAGTTTCCGTCCCCGTAGATTGTGCGAAGGAAAGAGAGAGACAGAGAGCTAGAAGCATCTCTATCATTCTCTCTCTCTCTCTTTCATATATATATATATATATAAACCTAGACCAATAAATGTTAAATGCCAGTGTTCTTTACCAAGTTAATATGAGGAGAACCGCCTGTGTACAGAATATGTATACTTAATATTATATTTGATATATTTCTCACACAGGTGTGCACACCCAAGACCCAAGGAAGGTTTCATCTTCTCCTTACTATTACTATACCAACACTCAAATTCTCCTGACTATTTATGACTACGTACGTACGTCGCATATATTCAAAGTCATATACATAATATGCCTGGTCAAAATGTTGGGATATTATGACATACAGGGGAAGCGGAAAGATTGCGTGTCGGGTGTCTGAAAAAATCTACATGTATATATGCGTGTATTGTGTATCTATGAACAGCAAATCAGGATGGCTTTTCTCTCTCACTCACCATCACCATCAAACAAACAAAACAGTACACACACACACACACACACACACACACACACACACACACACACACACACACACACACACAAATAATAGTATACATACACAAAGCAAACTGATTTTAACTCTGGCTTATTAAACTCAAGTAGGTAGCTCTTTGGGGATCTGTAAATGGCTCACATTACATGGGACTAGCGAAACTAACTACTTGCAGGATCTATTACATCCACTCATTTGCAATACCTTAATGTTTTTCCGGTGGTTAATTAAGAACACTCCATCAATGCTAATCATCACATTGAGGACGACAACGACAAATACAACGACATAGAAATTTAAATCCAAATACACACACACACACATACATACAATCATTAAACATTACACAATGCTATACATAACCATAATAATGCTACCTACTAATAGTAATAGTAAAAAAAATGGAAGAAGAACCCTTGAATCAACACCTCCAATCCCATTTTTACACGTATTCCATTACGCTTTATGGCTAATCCTCATTCAAAAACAAGCAACTGTAATCTCTTTGCTGTACACTTATTTTAATTGTAATGGAAATAAAGATAATAAACTGATTTGATTCTCTTCGTCTCACGAATTAAGACTATGTAGAGAAATCATAATTATTATGAAATAATAAGAGCTCAATTAACACGACAAAGTTTCTCTTTTCCATTTCTATTGCGTTTATATGGTCAAAATTACTGATGGATTACGACAGTCGGAAGATGAGAAATGAAAATTCATCATCAAATGTATCTACTAACGATAAGTTCGTTTCGTATGTGAAGTGTGAGTACATACAATATATAAATGTATTTTGCACTCTCAGGTATAATTTAGTGTAATTGATTTATTGAGAAAACTTGTTGACTAGATATTTAATTGAATATCGATCGAATTTGAGGCGGATCAGAGTTACACATACAATAAATTGTATATACAAGTTGTGGATTTTTTTTATAGTGACGAGGGAAAAAGCTGTAGGGTTATTTTGTGGGGAATTTTCCTTCATTGATTAATCCGTTCAGAGAATTTCTTGATTGATTCTCACAGTCATTTCAGCATCATGGTGGTTTTACGTTTTAAAGGTTGATACACATTTCCATTACATCAATGTATTTGCCATTCCTCACAAAATTGGAGTTAGTATATAGAATAGAAACGAGGAGACAAGGGCGATTTGAAGAAGAATACCCACACCTCACTTGGTTTAAAAGTGATAAATTGTCATTTTTCGTGAAACAATTCCTCTACATTTGTTCGTAATTGATGATCAACCTCAGGTGTGTGGTTAGGAGCGTATAATTTTTTTTCTGCCGCCGTGGACCAGGACCAGCAAGAAGAACAGACTAGATTCCATCCCCCCTCCATGTCACTCAACACACACACATTACACACACACACTGAAAAGAAAGAAGAAGAAACAAATGGAAGCGCTCCAAGAGTTCAACAGCCTAAAGGACTTACGTGAGTATTCTCTATTTCTGCATCATCTATACAATTACTATGTTGACTATCTGTACCTATGTATGTGTGTTGTGTATATTCCTCCTTGTTTTATTATACCCTTGATGTTGTCACAGGAGTCTTCAATCCACAATCCATCCACAATAACATGTAACAAGCTACGCACTCATCCTCAGTCCATTACAATAACGATAAATGGATACTCAACTTGCAACTCGTAAAATCAAATAGGGACCAGACCAAGAAAAAGAAGAAGAAGAAGGAGAAAAAAGTGCTATTTGCCGTATCAACTCACTCTCCAATGCTACGTTTTTCCCTATCCTCTTGTCTTCAATTATAATAGCAAAACCAAATACAAACTACCAAGTACCTGTTATCTATTACACAAAACACAACAACACACACAAAAAACTGCCTTTGATTCCATTATACTTTGCATCCTCCCTGGTTCTGGTTCTCTCGCTTGTCTTTTGGTGAGGTTCGAGTTCTATGCAGACTTTCAGCTCCGTCTCTCTCTCTCTCTTCCTCCCTGTGTACAGTTTCCCAGCGTATAGGGTATCATCCCAAACATTATTTAGTTGACTTGAGGCTAAGTTCATAACGATGATGATGATACCATAAGGAAAATCAAGGTATTTACACTGGTATTATTTGTATCTGTATTATATAGCTCAAAGCCTGCGAGCGAGTGTAATCTCCGCTCCCGATGGCAATGGCAGTGAGGATGACGATGGTTGGCTTGGCTTGGTTGCTGTTATACCTCTTGCAAAATACACACATCACGGGAAAAAAATCCAAAGGAAAGCAAAAGGTGAGCAGGCGTTAATGGCAATGAGCATACATAGCTTTTTTTACTACCGATTTATATATGCATATATCTAAAGTATATAAATATTGTAATGTACGTATAAGAGAGTTGAGAGTATAGAGAATCTATTAGTAGAAAATTGCACACATAACACAAGTGGAGAAGAATTTTTTAAATCTTGGATTTTTATATGTGATAATCTGTATACAGGTAAAAGCCGGTAGGGATATCGAGGAAGAAGAGGAAACGAGTCTTGGGGTGTAAAGTACATAGAGGAAGAAATGTACATGTAGGTGCGTGTGTAATAATAATTCAATGCTGTGGATACAAAAGGAAGAAAGGTGAGCAACGTGTGCTCTGTCAAGCGTAAAGCACAAAATATTACTTCTTCTTCTTCTTAAGTCCAGTCCACAACATAGATCATCCTCACAGTTAAAAAGTTAAAGTCCGACAAGTCCAACACTATCATAATCCAATGCTATACGAGTCCATCCATCAACTACTCCTATATATGAGAATATTTTTATTTCTTTTTATATTAGGGGCGATAGTCTCCATTTTATTTGGTACGCTGTATAAACTACATATATATCTGTATTTTTAAATCCATCTGTATTCTGTATGCATGCAGTTAGCTATTAAATCCACACGTTCATCTCTCCATTCACATTCCACTTCCACCTGTGAACGAATAGAAATTACATTGGCATTGACATTGGAGAAATTGTAAAAATCTATATAAGTCCGAGTTACATGGCAACTTTATCTTTATATAGAGAGTAGATTTAACCAACATCGTCATCATCATCATCCACCGTCAACCAAGTGGATAGAAGTGATTTGCATTTCCATACAAATACCCTTAGAAAGTCACAAAAAAAAACTAGACTTTTTTCCGGGATTTTATAAAGTAACATGTGAGTATTAGTATTAGTAGACTACAGATAGAACGTAGTACAGATATTTAGTATGACATTACACAACAATATGTTACATTCACTCTAACCATGAATTGCCTATAATTTACCACTGCCATGCCATCACATCACACACCACCATCCCTTTATGCTTCTGTCAAAATAAAACTTTGGTTAAATCACACCACATCATCTCAATCCAAATACTTTTAACTTGAGACTCCCAACATTTCCTTAAAGTACATATACATATATATAAGTGTCTAAATAATTGATAAAGGCTACAGGCAATATACCATGTGAATCCAAATCATATAAACTTACTCAAACCTAATCCTTTTATTTACCAGAAATACCAGAATTCATAATTGTACCTTGCAGATGTACCAAAATTACGACTGCATGAGTAATCTACAGAAATATATGCATGAATTTTACATTGCCACATGTTGGCCTCATCATTGTCATATTCTGTCTGAAAAAGGACAGGAAGCCCGGAAATACTGAAATAATCGTCGTCCTGAATAGTCGAATATACACAGGAAAAGGATAAAGGCTGTGGTGGATTATCCATACAGATTTTATTCAAAACTTAAATTAAAATGCAAATCTCATCTAAGAGCATGTCAAATGTACTGTCGTCATTTCACATGCATCCGTATTCCGTACACACTGTTGAACACTGAAAATGTAAAAACGTTCTATGTATGTGTTTATGATGATTTCAGATTTAAAATGTCTCGTCCTCCATTGTACTTTTCTATTGAAGGTTTGAACGGCGTAAATTTCTTGAAATTCCTCCTCCATATCGTTTGAATATCCATAATCTCCATATAATGTGTGTGTGTGTGTGTCGTGTGTGTGTCGTGTGTAGTACAGTACAGTACTGTCTATATATGCAAAATGGCGTATGAACAATAAGAAAATGATCTGCTCCTCTCATTTGTTCTGTCTCTCTCGCTCTCTCTCTCTCTCATTCTTTCTTTCTATGTGTGTATGTGTGTATAAAGGAACTGATACTGTGATTTGTGCAGTAAGAGTTGACTGATGTTATTTTAATGATATAAACATGATGTTGTGATAGCATAGTGTGTGATGATAGATGATCCTTCTGTTGATTCTACTCTGTGGTCTTTGTAATTATTTCTTGTCATGGAAGAAAATCTCCCTATTTTTTACTTCTCCTTCTCCATCTCCATCTCATACAATTAATATTAGGTATTATTATTGTTATTGCAACTGCAACTCCATTTACATGCATGTAGTTCTATATATTAAAAGGAATTTAAACAGGGATTTACATTGATTCTCTCTACAACAATAATAATGACTGAATGACTGTACGTGTGTGTGTGTGTGTGTACAGTTACAAAAGAATTTGCATTACAATACTATAGAAATCCAATATACTAATGCTAATATGGTAATTATGCGTGCATGTACACAGATGTGTACATTTTTTTTTGTTGAATAAAATCCATTTGCATATGTTCCTGTGCGTAAGCGTAAGCTCAAGTTAACTCAAATGATTTGAAACATAATAATACAGGTATTATTTTGTACATTGTTGTACAAAGAGAGTATAAAAGAGTCAGCCCGTTCAGCCTGAAACTTTTTTTAACGACAAGAAACTAAAAAAAGACGAGGGGAGAGAGAGAGAGAGAGACTTTTTACACCTATTGTGGTGTAATTTGAATGGTTAGGAGAACAAAAATGTGTATAAATGTCTTGGTAATCATAGTTGAACAATTTACAAGGGTTCACTTTAAAAAATCCATGCAGATCCCATTTTAATTTGCTTTACTTGTGATGTGTCTGTAGTCTGTAGAAACTTTGGAAATAGAATTGGAATTAGTGCACACTACGAAAAAAACCGTATTTAATACCTCCAAGGAAAGTACATTACATTACATACATTACATGCTATACATATTCCTATGATGACTACAAGTTTGCTGTATTTAACTTTACTTTTTATTCTTTTCATAGTAAGTTAGCCAACCAAAAATTTTCCGCAGTTCCTTTTTTCCTCATCCGCCACTCTTTCTGCATTAGTAGTTGTGAGAGACAGAGAGAGAGAGAGATTCATGTACATTGTACATGTACATTGTACAGTCAATTTGTATTAAAGATATACATAGTATAAGACACAGTACTGTACTGTAATATGTATAATCAACTGCGTTGCTTTACCTGGTATAGTAATAATAATATTCATGTATATACATAAAATCGTAATGGCACATAGAATGGCTTGGATGATCTGACCCTTGAGGTTCAAACTTTTGAAACGTGAACGCAGGCACATGACGAACACAAAGACTCCATGCAGTCAGCACCAGGTAGGTTAATGTTATTTCTATTCCTCTTCCCTCTTTACACTTCTCTCTTTCTCCCTCTCTCTCACTCTGCCTCTTTTAACTTTTGAAAAAATTCTTAATGAGTACAAAAGTGCAATTAACCACTGTAAAAAAAACCCAGCTTGAATTTACTTTTTACACTACTGAAATATGATATATATATATTCACAAGACGTTTTTTTCGTCGTCTTCTCCCCATCCATTCCACTTACTAAAGCTTTTAAGATAATTCTACCTTGTTCACATCTACTAAATATACTTGCTTGTATCGTTTGCTTGGTCGTCTACAACTCTTCAAGATGGAAAAACATTCATAAACATACTTATCTATACGGAAAAAAAATTAGATTTTTATGTATGATTTAAGAGTTGAAGCTTCTTAAAGAGATGAAGCTAAAATCCTTCTCGTTTTGGTCAGAAACATTTTCTTATAGGTATACGCGTAATTTTGATGCTTCACATTATTTTGTGAGCACTGCACACAAACAGCAGCAAAATTGATGAGAAGATGAAGAAAAAAAAAAGGAACAGACCAAAAATGATTCATAATTTGTACAAATGAGTTATGACGTCTCATGAGCTTTCTTGACTCTCGGCAAGAGAGAATCCATTCATTGTGTATTTCATCTGCATCTGTATGAATATGAATGGCCTCGTTTCAATTTCACACTTTTGTAAACTAATAAATAAATAATCAAATCCCCATATTTTTTTTTTTGGAGAAAAAGTTAAATTATTGTACCTACATGTACGTATATACGCAGTGGTGAAAGTGTGCGAATACATGGGTATACGGTGTATACTTACCTTTTGGTCCGTATACTTACTTTTTCTTACTAGCCTACAAAAAAGGCAAGCTATACACTAGATAAAACTCGCACACACATGTGCTTAAGACC
>JAIUND010000249.1:0-91723 GCA_034699125.1 Gisinianus flammeolus
TATAGAGGAGTTCGGGATAAAGAAAAATGTTTGTTAAAATCCAATCCCGTCCCATCCCACAAAATAAATCCCATCCCATCCCGAAACTCGTTGGCGTTTAGCCATCCCATCCCGAGTTCGGGATGGGATGGGACCATGGGATCGGGACGATCCCATCCCAATGCTCCTCTCTGGTAGGTACGTATTTTCATTTCACGTGTACCCATGTCATTTTATATATTGAGGATGTATGAGAAGATATTGAATTTTTTTTCTGTGTGTAAATTTGTACAAAATAAAATCAATTTAAACACCAATTTTTTTGTACTAGCTAGCTAAAAAGCCAACTATGTATAAGTTTTAAACTCTTTACATTTACAGTCACTACTGATATTAAATGAAAATTCTCAATATTGTTTCTTGTTTTGCTACTCATGAAAATTGAAAATTGTGTGATTTACTTGAAAGTCGTCGCCGTCATCGTCATTCATTGCAAGTTGTAATTAAAATTGGAGGTTTGATTGTTTTGAAGGGGGAATTATCGTAGGTTGCACTGGCTGGCTGGTAGAAAGTGAAATCGCCTACGCCAAATCAAGCCAGTAATTAGTAGCTGCAGTTGACTGCTCTGAAATCAAATCAAAATGTTGAGATGAAATTTCCAAAGTGTATACTGCAGGTAGTCTTGCTTGAAGGTAATGAATTAATGACTTGATGTAACACACGACTCGTGTGTTCGTAAGATATCGTTTGTGTATATATTTGCTTGTGTGTGTACATCAACCAACCACACACTAATTCATTTAAAACTGTAAAAAAAAAAAGGTTGTTTGGGAATGAGAGACTTGTGCACATCAAATTATCATCATATTGACTCAACGGTAGGAAAAGGTGTATGTTGACTACAATAATTTCCGAGTCAAAAGAGTAATGTGATGGCAAAAGGTGGAAATTCATCGTCGCGACCCATTCATCATGGCAAAAGTTAATGGCGCCCATTTTTCCGCACAATGCTTCACCTTAAAAGGATTTTGGATTTTTGGTGAATCACTCATAATAAAAACCGGTCGACTATATATGCTTCTTGATCTTTTTGAATTTGAATGCTATAGTTTGCATCAGTGGCATTAAAGTCACGGCAACAACACAGACACGAGCACAAACTCACACACAAACTGACAACTAACTTGGGGATTCAAGATTTATGCTGAAAGAGATCTTCTTCTTCTTATTCTTCTTTGATGCTGTACGTAGGAGAATTCAAATACTCATTACAGATCCTTCAAAAAATAATATACTTTGTATATCGAAAAGAAAAGGAAACACTGTTCAGAATTGAAAGCAAGAAACATTTCTTGAGGATTTTCTTCAATTTATATATTTGTGTCTGTCATTATTTTCTTCTCATACATTAATTTATGTGTAAGTACGTATACATCAGAACTCTTGAATGCTGCAAGAAATTGATATCAAGCTGCTTCACAATTATATTCGATTTACGCTTTTAAATATTTTATATCAAACATCAAAAGAAAAGGGTATAGAAAACAGAATCACTTAAACGGATAAGGTAATATATGAATGAATAATATTTGATATTTGATATTTGCCTTGAATTGGTTTTATCATATTACAGGAAAATGAAGGCTTGAAATTGCAAAAGGGGAAACGGTTGAGTGTTCTATTGGAATCAGAATATGTGATGCCCACACTATATTTTGGACTTTTTCTTATTAAAAACTAGCTGGGTAGAATTGGTAGAAAGAGAGAGAGAGAGAGAGAGAATTCCCTGTTGATTTCAAATCTCATTCATTTTTTGTTCGATTCATATGTCACATTTGCTCTTTGTAACTCTGAACATTTCCCAATTCCAATGTTAATGATTTGAATTAATTAATGTGGAACACGAGAAAGAGGAAAAAGAAGGCGCTCTGTCATTTTTTCAATGTACACACACACACACATGACATGATATGCCAGCCAGCCAGCAGCAGATCTTTTCCTCTGAGGAAAACAAGATGTTGCTGTTTTTCTTGGATGTATGATGATGTATCAAACACAAATGCTATATGTGAAAACAAGTAAAATATATGCACAATGCATATAGTCACATTTTCCTTTATCGAGTGTAGCTTCATCAATTTGATATTTTCAAAACAACTGCAAAATTGAAAGAATAGTGTACACTATACTTTAGATGCATTTGTCCTCAACTCCCACGAGAAACATTTGAAGAAACTTTGAAAATTTCAAAACTTCAAATTCAAAACGGCCAAATTTTGGCAGGGAAAAATGTGAAAATAAGATCCTCAAAAAATGTATACAAATGAGGATTTTACTCAGATTAAATAAACGGCGAAGGCGTTTTGTAAGTTTATTTTAGTATTTAGTATTATTTTGTTTGGATACTGTTGGACCATTGTGCGCCGAGAGAACAAGAAAATAGAAATACCTTGCTGTTGGTATGTTTTTTTTGTATAGGAATCTCTCTGTGGATTACGCAAGCTTAATAAAAGTATATGAAAATCTGTATTGTATAAATACTAGGCTGAGCCTATAGTCATCTGTATTGCTGTATTAAACAATGAGTAGGTATACGATAAAGGCTAAAGACGAGACTATTATAAAGACATTTCTCACTATTACTTTATTACGTTGTTCACTGTCTCTCTCTCTTTCTCTCTCTCTGTTGCTATAGGAGAAAAGTCTCACTCAAAATGCTCACTCATGGTCATAACTCATAGAGATCATAATAAAGACGTAGTTTATTTTCTTGTTCTGGTAAAGAAAATAATGTGAATGCTTGTTCTTCTCCCTGTTCTGCTAGTTCTACTCCGTCCGTTGTCTTATGTAAATATTTTTATTTGTATTTTGCACGTTCAAGGAACACTGAACACACACACACACACACACACACACACACACACACACACACACACACACACACACACACACACTCATGACCATGATCATTGTTTGTGTTTGGAGTGCAAGTAGAAGTGGACTTGTCTTCTTGTTCTTGTATTTGTTTCAGATCAATTTGATATGTGTTCAAGTAAGTAAACACTAGGAATATAACGTCACTCTACACTCTACAATTCTACATACACAGTAACAGGCGAACGTTCAAAAATCTAGGTACTAGGTACTATATGTAGAGAATCTTGAGCCTATCAAATGTGAGTATTTACAATTACATAATCCCAAAATTCTAATAAATATCACACAATTTTAGCTCATAATGGGTTGAAAAATTGGGATTGTGCACACAGACTATATGGAGCACGGAGAATAAATAAAAAGAAAATGTGGATCACAAGGTCTATAGGGATCGTGGTCTATGAAGTACATGGTAAATACCTATTTTCATGCATATGTACAGATATTAGATATGTGTAGGTACAACGATGAGTGGTTGGATCGTTTAAGTGCAAGTTGGCTTACTCATACGGACTTGTAACATAAGCCACGGAGGAGAATCGTATTTAAAAAGAAATATAGAAGAGAGAGAAGAGAATTTGGGTATTTTTTTTTGTTTTTTAAGGATATAGGACTGAAGAGAAAGGCAGAGAGAGAGAGAGGGAAAGATTTTTTCTTTATGCCGTACTGATGATGAGAATTTTATTTATTCAATATAAAGGTCATGCTCACATATGTATGAATTTGGTATGTATGTCAGTATCTATGTATATCGTGGAGTTGTTGTAGATGCGCCAGTTTCATCGAGTGAGTAATGAGTCTCGCGTGTATCTTTGAAGGGTTTGCATGACTTGAGTCCAGTTCACATTTCACATACTTACTCGTAATGTTCCTACAGCTCTAAGAGAAATTGGTTTTTAACTGTCTACACACTATTTTCCTAAAATATTGTAAATCCTTAACGAACGAGTCCTTGTATCTCTAGAATCTAGAACAATGAGTACACATCTTTTTATCCCCCTCAACAATTTTATCGTATATTTTTTATTTGTACACTGATTGTTCTACTGAAATGCATTTATAAATGCATACCGAAAATGTCCATGACAAACGGAATCAATGTGGCTCCTCAAAAAAAAAAAAAAAAATACTCCAATGTCTTCAACGTTTTTTTTTTATAAGGAGACATTTCAAATGATTACGTCAATTTCAATAACTTTCTCCTGTGGCAAGGAGTAAATCAAATCAAGCAAATCAAATGTGTGACATTCCCATTGGGCTGGTTAATGGAAATTGTAATCTAGATTGAAATCCTTTTGAGATATGAAATGTGAAATACGATCGTATATATATACCTGGAATAAAAATTGAATTTTTTTTTTCAAAAATAAATAAATGGGAATGAACGATGGTAGTTATCAGATATCAAAGAGGTGTAGAGAGAGATGGGTGCGTTAAAAAAGCATAAATCCAGTTGATTTCCTTTCGTACACAAGTTTTTCTTCTCCCCCTTCTTCTTCTTCTTCTTCTTCTCCTTCTTCAAGTTATTTATACGGATATTAGATAGAGTATATATTATAATGATATCTCCAAAGTGAGTCAAGAGTCATTTCAAAAAGTTGGGTGAGCATGTAAAAAAGTATCTACGATTACCTTTCAATTGAATTTCTTTTTGCTTGACTTTTAACTCAAAGTTGATGGCTTTGAAAATCGGGGTGGAATTCATTTTATTTTATTTTTTCCCCGTTAGGGAAAAAAGAAGACTCTCTCTCTCTCTCTGACATGGTTTGGACATACAAGTTTCTCTCGAGAAATCGAAAGAAAAAAAGGGAAATCAAAAGTTTTGGAAATTCCAATAGAAACTTTCTCCCGCATTTGTATGTTTCCTAGCATGTCATATGGATGTTCGAGGATGGGGATGTCTGCTGTGGGATGTGGAATAAACTGAAACGGACTTGGTTGGAAAAAGTCAGTAAGTTTGACATGAACTTATTGACTTACTCTGACTCAACAAACGTGTATATTTATTTGACATGCCGCGTCGTTTTTTTTTTTTTTGAATCCAATGATGCAATGATGCAAAACTGTAAGCAGGTCAGAGAATCCTTGCAGTTTTTTACATACATACGTCTACGTGTTCTCTTACGTCAGATCCGGTAGAAAACTTTCAACTTGCAGTATAAAACATCAATACAAATCTCCTGTATTCATATTCATACCACACTTGTGTTGACTGATCAGGATTCAAGGGACTCCAGACTGCAAATGCAATTCATCATATACATACAAGGAAATGGGGATACAGAAACGATTTCATTCGGTTAAACTCAAATGACAATACCCAAACTCTTCCTGTCACAGCAATTGCAAACAATTTGAGGAAACTTCAACGCAAAAGTCCAGAATCCCGAATCCCTCATGCAAAATTGGTTTAAAAAAGGTAAACTTTTGGTATGAACAAGGAAATTCGAGGTGTTCATGACTTTCATACATATTTACTATATCTCTGCGTCTATGTAAAATGCAACTGACTTTGAAATTTGAGGATAAAGTTGACAGATCTATATATATAGAGAGTTTGTTATACATCGTATATATTTTTACATACTTAGTGCCTGACTGCATGATGATTGCATGACCATCACTATCTGACTGACTCAACTCGTGCGCTAAGACTCTCTCCGTGTCTCTCGTTAGACTTACTTTCACCCATGACAAAATGACTGGATCTTCCCCGATATAGAATGTTGAGAAGTAAAATATGGAATTCCAATTTTTAGATTCCACACTCAGAATTCAGCCGTGTAAGTAAACGGTCGTCATTTACTTCCTTTAAAAAACATGAGGTGGAACTAACTGGAACTTTTTATAGAGATAGAGAGAGAAGAGAGAGAGAGAGTCCATGTTCAAGTTGGAAATAAGAATTGTAAAGTAGTTGGTAGAAATATGTCCACGTATTTCCGATGAAGGACCCGGGGCAAGGAACCGAATAATAGCAAGTAAAACTGTAGTAAAGTTGACTTGACTATATGGGTGAGTAGTCGAATTGATTTGACTGTCTTTTGAATTCGTATTTGAATGTGTGTTCAAGTTGGAGTTTTTCTCAGGCATTTTGGACTTCGACCAGTCCAGACAGTTCCAGTTTCCCGGAAGAGTTTCCTTTTTCTGTCGTCCCTATCCGCATATATATGTACTAGAATACTTTTTGTTTTTATACACTCGTCCGTCGTACTACTTCCCCTTCACCTTCAATTTCATGAAAAAATACAGACTTTTTCAGTTATTTGGACCCATTTTCTCCTTCTTCAGTATCTAAGTTTCTACGTGAACAAACCTCCTTCACGTACTTTGAGAGTTTCTTGAACTGCTCTGCTCTGTAGGCGATTGACAATTTCAAAAGTTGGAGTCTTGAATTTCTTCATACTTTGTGTAATATCAAATCAACTCAAAAAGTTGGAGCTGTCAGTATATATTTATAACATTTTCAAATACCATGGGAATCGGAAATAATTCACTTTTGGATTTGACACGCATCACTCCACAACCAGATTGAGCAATCCCATTATTTTAATCAGTCAGCTCTGGACAAAAGTTTAAAGAATAAACTTTTCCTTCCATTCGGTTCAGAGACCCTGAATAAAACACTTGTTTTGTACATCCCAACTCCATACAGTCATGGTGACAAATCATCGTCAAGTCAAAGTAATACATATTTCATTTTAATTTGTATACATATATTTATTATATATTTCTGCTTTCTTCTCAATTGAGTCAAGTAATAAATAAATTGAAATTTCCCTTCCACGCTAATCACGTGCCAAGAGTATTGAAAATCCGCATGGTCAATTTTTAATACAAAGTTTGTGCATGACGATCGTATTATTATGGACGTGTCACTAATATAAAGAACACGGGAAATAATACAATTTTTCGTGTTTACCCCAGGCAAATAAATAGGTATGGTTGTACTTAAAAAATACAAGTGGGATCACACTCGAGTTAGACCTTCTGGATTTTGTACTGGGAATTGGCACTCTTTACAGACTTTACACCGTACGAAGGAAAAATCTACATATGTGAATTTTAAACATACAAGCAAACGTTCAATTCCATGAACGCGCTTTACCATTCCAGTCCACGTAGATATAGTTGTTTAAGCCTGTTGTTGAGAGAGAGAGAAAGAGAAAGAGATGGCATGGAAATAGATAGAAAATACATGTGAGAAGTGTTATATGGGTACACACACACATTTACATTTACATGTAGTCGGATTTTACGTGAGTGAGTCTCGAAGTCCTGAGATCCAAACAACAGCTGGATATTCTCCTCCCGGAACCCCGATTGCTCACGAGAATCTGATGAAATCTCCAACGTTAAGGAAGTTACGAGTAAATGTGAAATGCGTATAAATATGCATGTTCAAGTTGGATGGAGAAAATGGAGTACGAGCGGAGATGGAGATGAAGAGAAAAGGGAAAGAGAAGTGCTGAGAGAGTAAACATAACATATATATAACAAATAAGGGCTCAAAGCTCAAAATTCCATGGCATGGTTAACAGTTAACACGGTCAAAAGGAAAGAGGAAAGTAAGTAAGTAAGTATGGGGAGTGTATAAAAAACGAAGGTAAAGCTTCAATGTAAAGTTTGTTTTGTGTATGATTTTCTCCTCCATCTATTCTGTCTTTCCATCTTTCTCTCTCTCTCGCTTTCTCTGGCTGCTGCTTACTCTGGTTCGGATTCTCTCTTTTTGGCTCAGCTCTCATGCTATATTCCGAGGAATCCCAAAACACACACATATACAAACACACTTAGTGTGTCCAAACTAAACACATGCTATCCCTGAACAGGTTATGTAATGTACACGAATTACATAGTGTACTAACGTACATAGTACGCACTTTTGGCCCAGGCGTACGGAGGAGTACGAATTTTGTTTAGTTCAGACTCTTGCAAGAATTTAAAGCTAAAATGGAAAAATGGAAAGCGTACATACATACATGGAAAGGAGGAGGGAGAAAGGTAAAAGCTTTTACTTTTCCTTACGAATAAAACGAGTGAAAGTATATGTTTCCAGTTTTGAGTTCTCAGATTTTTTTTCTAGCTCTATATATAGTTTCATTCCCAGATTTCATGTAAGTCGAGCAATACAAGATGCTCGAACGTTTAAACCTACGTAAATCGTGCACTCTGAGCACTTTACTTGTATTTTTGTTTTAACTCCTCCATGTGCATAAAATATGTGAGTATCGATGAGCTTTTACAATGTTTCTGACTTTCCCTCCCACCATTTTCTACTCAAGTCGAAGAATATATGTATATTTTTTTAATAAAACTTTACCTAGTCTTAAAATTAAGATTCGTTTTATTCGTCAGACTTTTGTACATGTTCTGCAAGTGGATTTGATTTTAAACGAAATAATGAAATTCCTGAGGTAAACTAAGAGAGTCAGACAAAGCGCCTCGCACTTACCTTAAAATAGTGACGCAATTCAGTCCCCCGATATTCCTTATTTTTTCATCATGTACATATTTCCATGTTTTTTTAGTAGATTCAGATGATGTGATATGATGAAGAACGTGAGTAGGTAGTGGTCATGAACGAATGTAGACCTTTGACTAAACAGATTGTACGGAATCATAAATGCCGACAAAAAAAAGGAGATGGGGAAAGGAAAGGAAAATGAAATGAAGTGGATGGAAGAGAATCCCAAAATAACAATGATTGAAAAAACAAAAGGGAAGAGCAAGAAAGAGACAGAGAAAGATCCTGAGCGAACTTCTCAAGTGGATGAGAATTGCAAGAGAAATGAAGACTTGTGAGTTGTGAGTTTGTGATGAAACCAAAGGGCTCTTTTGCCGCAACACAAGGCTGTTCATATAACAGACAGGAAAGTATTACATAGAAAACCCACATTGTACTGCCACGAGTTAAAGAGTATATGAAAAACAACAAACTAGAAGAGTTCATGAGCAAGTCCACCAGAACCAGGGAGAGAGAGAGAGGGAAAGAGAGAGAAAGAGAAAGAGAGATAGCCCTAAAACCAATAAGCCCAAATTCAGACTTGAGAACCACAAGCTCCACAGTTTCTAAATCGAAAGAGTACAGAGACATTTCGCCATCTCAACCCTTACCTAAAGTCATGTGTGTACTCAGTGACTCTCCCAGTCTTGGTTTTTCTCCACAGATTCTATCGTACTTGTACGTACACGATGGGATATGTATACTTTTCAAATTTTAATACAAAGATATTCCAAATGATATTGATATGTGCCATATGTATGTATGTATGTATGCATGTATGTATGTATGTATGTATGTGTTCTTTACATATTACATGAACGAGCATGTGCCTGCACTATTACGACGTTGTGCGAAGACTGTAGAATTCCATTTAGTCTGGGAAATTTGTTGTGGTTATGTTTTCGTACAATACTCTGACTGTCCTTTAGGGATCGGGCATACAGATCACAGATAAGGACAAAGATAAAGGGAAGTAACTGGGCTTCAAATGAGCCTTCAGAAACACCGTGTCTCGTGAAAAGCTCACGCAACAACCATTGAAGATACTTTATTGGGACTCTGGGACTCAAGACGGAATCCTTACGTTTAGAGAGAGAGAGAGAAGAAAAGAAAGACACGCTCATATTACAGATGAAGAAACAAAAAATAAGAAAAAGAGGTAAGCACCCAAGGGAATATGAAATTGGGAATGCGTGTATCGTCTCTCTCTCTCTCTTTCGTTCCCTGTCTCTCTCTCTCTCTCTCTCTCTTAGTGTATATGTGTGTGTAACCCTTGAATTTCATTCATTTCTCATTCATTCCTAATGCTATACAAATTACAAATTTAAAGGAATATTTATTTTACTCTTACATGGATCCATCCAGTTTTTTGTTGTTGTTATGGCGGTGGGTAGGCCAGTGTTTTGGTTCTGTCATATTGCCTATATGTATTGACCGACGAGATGAAGGAGAGAGAGAGAGAGAGAGAAGGAAACAACAGTAAGTAAATCTGTCGGCCTGAACGGAAACTTCACAAGGAACCAATTCATTTTATTCCAAATCATCTCCATATTCATGGAGATGAACTCTTTGTTTTCTTGCTTATTGCGTCATGAGCAGTAATTCACTGTTCCCATACAGTTGTACTCGTACAAGCATAAACGCACTCCTCACTCACTCACTCACAGACTACACACATATATGTATCTCTAGTTGTTTTAAATATGGAATCTATTAAATTGGATATGGTCATTGGTGATAGACCAATTTGTTTAGAATTAATCTGTTGGGCACCTTTGAGGCGCCTCTGACCTGCAGTTTTAAATATATTACCCGAATATATACAACTACATATTTTTCCTTGTAATATAGTCACACATATAGAAGGAATTTTCAATTCTTGATTCCTTTTTTATTTGTTATTTTGTTTCCCACAGGATTTATCATACAAATTAAATATATATATTTATAGATATCGTATGTATTTTAAAATTCAAACTACACAATACATTTACCATAAATTGTATTTTATATTTTGAATTTTGAACAACAAGTCTGGCTTTCATACAAACAGTTTTTTTCCATCTCTCTATCCAAAAAAACTGTACTCATTTCATTTCATGAATACGAAATTTGACTGTTAGTACATACTTTCCAATTTAGATTGTTTTGAAAGCCTTCATTTTGCAAGCATTCATTTAAATTGTACTCCCAATTTATACTGTCAAACTTGACATTTTTTGTTTCACCTTCACCTTGTATTTGTAGGATTTATTTGATACGTTGTACTCGTGTGTATCTATATATTTAATATGTATGGTATGAATTCTAGGGAAGGGGGACGTGTTAACGTCATCCCAGTAAATGAAAGGCAAAGAATTTCCACCACTATCGTATTCGTATATACTACCGCCGCTCCTGCCATCATCTTCGTCTTGGTCGTCGTCGTATTATTACTTTTCTATACCGGCTGACTTTGAAGGTTTCTTGACTCTTGTACACTCGTACCTCGTAAACAAAGTGGCTGACAATACGTCGGGACTCATTGCGTAAATTTAATTAATTTAAACTTGACATGTGTTGAATGATACATTAATTTACCAAGACTCGAGCACAGCGTGTGCTAAACGTGAAACTCCAAAACGAAGGACGGACGAGTGCTTTCAATTAAACGAGAAGAGAGAAAGAGAAAGAGAGGGAAAAAACAAGTATAATAATAATAATAATAATAGTAATAACAATACGTATTGCTCCTGTATATTACATGTATATGCGATATGGTTTGAGTCATGTCGTGCATGGCATGAAGAAGCACACACAACTCTACTGTGAATGGAAATACACATCCTAATAAGTAAAACAACGTCGACTGCGTAAGGAGAGAAGCTTTCCAAAGTCTATAACATCATCATATGAATGAATGAAAGAAGATGAAGAAGAAGGAGATCATGGACTACGAGTACAAGTAGAAAGATAGAGAGAGAGAGAGAGAAATCACTAGTAAAATAATGGACGTCCCGGAGAGTAAATTTCCATTCTAGTTCTCAAGTTCTCAACACCCGACACCACACCAAAGCAAGTCTTCTTCTGGGTAAGTTCTGCAATGCACAGAAGGAGAACAGCAACAGCAGCCACGACTCCTCCTAAAGAAACAATGGACATGGAAAATGAGGAAATGATGGAGATCTCGAGGTAAATGTGTAAACTCTCTTGCTCTTGGTCTTCAGTCTCTCTTTGGTCGTACTTAAGAAGTGCTAAGTGAACGGAATAATAACAGACTGAGGATGAGAGAGAGAGAGAGAAAGAGAGAGAGAGGGAAAAGAAGTGTTTCCACTTTGGCAACTTGCTACGTACCTACTCTCAGAGTCCAACTTAGAAAATACAAGAAGCTCGTGAATACAGTGAAGAGTTCAAGTTGGATGTGCTCCAGAGGCAGCTCACATATCATTATATTTGTAAAAATAAAGATTATTATCAGAGTTCATAGGTTCAGAGGGCTCGGTAAGGTTCTCCATTCCCCGTTTTACCTACATACTTAACAGAGAAATGAGAGAAATAAGACAAGAAAATGGTGCATATTTATTTCCCAGTGCAAGCTCTGTAAGTATTTTATATTCAAAGAGCAAAGGTAAAGGGGATATACATTTTGTGTAGAGCCTGATGATGATAATTATGATGATGATAATGATGATGAAAAAGAAGAAGGAGGAATCAACTTAATAAGTGCGTGAATTCTTGAAGAGTAGCACTTAATAGAGAGCCAGACTAATTAAATTAAGTTTAATCTTTCCTCAGTTTACTTACTTTCCCTTTCATGGGCTCATATATAGCTTCATTGTATGTATCGTATATAAAATTGTGAAACTCATGACCTCTGAAAGAAAAGAAAATGTGCAGTAAATGTGAGGAAATTTCCAGGATCGTTGATCTTTGGTTTCTTTGAGTTCGGTACATTTCATATCTGTGCATATGATATGCATATGTATATCGTATATATACTTAGGTATGAATGAATGTAGAATTTTCATATCATTTTCTTCAATTCCCTTTAGTTGGCCGTTTCTTCAAGATGACGATTTTGACTTTAATGTCTGCAATGATGAATAAATTATGTAAGTAGTTAAATTTTTTGTTGACGTACATATATTCTTGCTTCGTTTCAATTCCCAACTTTGAATATCTGGAGAAAGTTAAAATCCTTTACATTCAGTAATTTTCATTCAAGAAATTTTCAAAATAGATTTTATCGTTAGTCACGTGAAATGATAAACCCCGAAAATGAAATAATTTCTCTGCTTTTGTGCAGATTTTCATGTTTTGTTTTTGTTGCAAACCCACAGAGAATTTTTGTTAGGTGATAATTAATTTAAAAAACTTTAAAAATCATAATCTGGACAATATTTTGTACTTTATACATCTGTGTCTTCTCATTTGCCATTAGCAAAAGTACTTTTTTCCTCTTTCTTTTTTGTATTTTCTCCCATTACCGAGCTTGTTTGAAATCCGAGTTGGCATCAAAAGATTCTTTTTATGTGTATATACTTTTCATTAAAAAGGTAGTTATTTTTGTTTGGCAAGACAAAACTCAAGTTGAAAGTTGTTGAATAGTTTTCCCTTTTCCTCCAGACTACGCACAAGGTGCAATGATTGTTAGCTTCTTTTTTTCGCCTTCTAAAATTGCCAAGCGTAAATGTTTTGTTGTTTTTGTTCATTCGTAAGTTGAGGAGGACTATAATGGGGAGATGGAAAGAATGCCAAAGAAAAGGAAGCCAAAAGGCTATGTGGAAAGTGGAAAGAGAAAGAGTTAAGAGAATACCTCACAAAGAAAGAAGAAAAAAAAGAGTGTATTATAGCAAGTTGTGTGTGGTGGTGCGATAGAAAAAAAAGTTGCCGAGTTCACAAAAGAAATATGAAGGAGAAATTCAGTTTCAGTGCTCTTCATGGCTCAGTAATGAACAAAATAATGAAACATATTTGAGCCAAGTTTGTATGAAAATACTCTAGAGGAAGAGAAAAGTAAAGAGAAAGATAGGATAGAGAGAGGAGGACTCTCCGTGTAGATTTTAGACTATGTAGTTGAGGAAATATTTCTTAATAATGGGAGTGGGAGTTTGGAAGGTGTTTGGTAATGAATGGATTTCCGAGATGAAATTTCTTTTTCAGAGGACAGAAACGCAGAAAGATAGAGAGAGAGAGAGAGAGAGAGAGGAAAGGGAAAAAGATTTTTATTCGTAACAAATTTTGTGTATATCCTTATTATCTTATGCATTTAGAATGAACTCACCTCCTGCAGAATACTCAACAATTCGGATACAAGTTGGATTTTGGTTTGGTAGTAAGAGTAACAAAATAACAAGATAGAAGACGGGACGTTTTTTTTTGCCTCATAGAAAAATCCATTGAGGAACAAGGAAAAATGAGAAATTCCTACATAATGTAATAGTGGAATCGTCTGGAATCCAATGGGGCAATGCGTTGTGTTGGAAGGGTGCTCGGTTCGTGTGTGTGTGTGTGTGATCACTTTTAAAGATGCAAAGTGCAAACAACTCAAACAAGGTTCCCCCTTCTTCTTCTTCTTCTTCTATTTCTTTTCTTTTTCTCTCCCTCTCTCTGTTTCATCTAAAGCTTGGTAAGATTTTTTATGAGTTTCCAGTAATGAAAATACCAACAAAAGGCGTTCTTCTTGTCAGCACTGGCTTCCCCTTGTAGTGATTTGTTTGCTCATCATGAAGACAAGTGGCGCATTCAATGTGTCACAGAATTCTTCATAGAATGGTCCAAGAGTGCGCAGTAATTGACGATTGCCTTCATTTCAAGTGCGAGGCGAACCACAAAGCGCACAATAACACAGTGGATTTACGATTAGTCAAGATGAACAATCCGGCTCATAATTATTCTCTTTGTTCACATACGGACGGGCAAATGGACGGACGGACACTCATACGATGTATGTATACCTACACGATTTTATTTTTGTAAAATTAAGAACCACAGCGTTTCCCGTATAATCTCATAACCATTCACTCAACAATCATACCTTCATCATAAATATCTACATGAATCCCTAACAGAGCCGACATAAGTATAAATACACACTAACTAACGATAAGCATTACAACTTTCAAATTGTTTATTGTTAGTCAGCAGGGCATGCCTATCTGAACTCTGTCCGTTGAGTATGTCTATGCAACATGTAAATGATTTAACTTTTTTCCCCTGTCCGTCTTCATAATTTGTACTGCCATTTACACTCAACTTACGAGGGTGTCATGGAGGGAATTCTTGGATAATAAGTCAACACCAATAGAGAGAGACAGAGCAAGCGCGAGTAACTAACCAAAATGGGGTTACATCATGTCATTTTACATGAAACAAGGATTTTCTCAAGCAGTCAATGACTAGCCGGAGACGACAAAGAGAGTTGAGAGTATTTCTCACAGAATAAACTATTTTCTAGTCTCCATTCCTTCCTCTATCTCTCTCTCTCTCTCTCCTCTTTCTAATGTTGTATGTGGATGGTGTTTGTTCCTATAAAAAGCCAAGTGAAATGAAGTGTAAATGCGTGTGCACACTCACAGATTCATATCATGATGGAGCTCTAAAACCGCCTCCGCACACAAAGGGGAAACGGACGTGATGTCTTTTCAAATGTCTCATAAATGTTTCCCAGCAGTCATAAGGCACACACACTATACGACAGAAAGGCTGAGAAAGTAATAATAGGTTTTTGTTGTGTGCAATAACCATAAGTTCTTTGGTGTTTTCTTGTGTGTTTTGTAAAGAGAGCGAGAGCGACTAGTGAGGACGGAGAGACCGTTCCATGCCTTTCACAGCACGTGAATATCTCTCTCTCTCTCTCTCTTGAAGAAGAAGAAGATGAAAAAACAAGAAGTTATGAATACATTCAAATTTCAGGCTAATTTTCTAGTCGCTTGTCTTTACTTACGGTTACGACCTACAGAAACAGAAAAAAACCGCCCAACTTCCAGTAAGCAGGAAAGTTCTCACTGCTTATAGTCTGATGACTAATACAGCAAGAAGATATAAAATAACAAAGCTATGACTTTATTCCAGAGTCTTCTCTCACTTGGCTCTCTTGTTTCTTCTCTTTCTCTGTCTCTATCTCTCTTTCTAACTCGCAATCTCTCGAATCTCTTGAGTTGTCTTGTATCACGAACAGTTTTTCCTTCTTTCGTCTGCATCTACATCTACATACGTTATATCCTCTTTCCTCGCGCGTTCCATTTCACTCTTTCTTTGCCGACCTCATCGTTCGTTTCTTCTTTTACTTAGTCTCTCTGCATTCTATTTTGTAGAATTTCCATGACCGTTTTCACTTGTGCATTTGAGTCGTCCGTACAGGCAGAGTGTATGTACATACATACAGACATAAATTGAATGAAAATGAAGCTATTGTAGACTTTGGCCCTAGTTTGTACTTTTTTCGGCTGCCGTGGTGCTACTCTAGTAGTTATAATAATAATCTCTCTTACACATCGTCTTCATCTTGTCAACTTCCAACTACGCCTTTCCATTTAGTAGCTATGTATGCGGTTTGGAGATTGGGCTCTTTTTGGGGTTTTTGGAAAAGCCCGGTTTCGGGGGGAAGAGCATATGGCTGGCTCCATATACGATATATATCGTATCGTATGTACGTACAGAAATTAGAATGGATTTGTACGTGTATCCAGTATCCACGCACGCTGCTGCTGCTGCTCTTTTGCTTTTACTTCTGCTCCGGAGATGCGGAGATGTTCCTTTTTACTTCTCATTGTGGACCTACTTTCTCAAATTGTACAAACTTTAAATGGAAGGGAAATTCGCCAACGATAAGGATAAAGAAGGCGGACAAATGACAACGACAAAGGTTTTTGTTCCTATACTCCAAGTAACTCTCTCTCTCTCTCTCTCTCTTTTGAAGTATCCTCAGGAAATGTAAATAAAATGAGGGTTTCTATCTAAAATCAAGATCAGTTTTCCATTTCCATTTTCTAAACTTTCTTTCTAACATAATCTTTGTATAGCAGAGAGAGAGAGAGATAGAAAAAGAGAGGGAAAGAGAGTGATTGGGGAAGGAGGGAGCGTTTATGCAAGATTTAGCTGGCTTTCAAGGAAATTCAAGTTAAACTCATTCTGTTCACGAGTAGATATGCACTTGCCATATTTTCAATTATGAATTTCAATGAAGTCCTTTTCCTTTGACAAGAAGAGACTTTCCAACGGGCGACTGCATTGTATGTAATGTTGGCTTGGCTCATTTTCAATTAAACGCCCGTCTGTGTGACGAGTTTCCAGTTTTTAATTTGGTTTTGAATCTACTCTACTCTCATGTAAATTTTACCATGTATAAGGAAATGTATGTAAGAGGAATTTTTTGTAGACGCTGACGAGTATTTATTTGTATTTAAACAAATTACAAAAGTTTAAGTTCACGATGGTAAGTTTATCAGTGCGAGGACGTGTTTCGAAACACGTCTTCACTGTTAAACTAATCAGTTCTGATTATGCAATGCACGTTTGTACGATCGTTTGCCGAGATATCGTAAATGAAGACTTTGTTTTGTGGGATCATTTTTTTTTATTGGCACATTTATTTAAACACTCACGAAGCATCCAATCACAGACTGACAAAAATACAGAAATATTCCAGGTCATATTATTTATATATGTGAATGCACATTTACATCAAGTCAAGATATAATTTATGTATGTATATGTATTCGTAGGGAGGTATTTTTGATGAACATAGTTATCTATAAACAGTTCTTTTAAATCATTCAGTAATTCATCGTCTCTTGGAATTATTTAATTGTGTACTTACGAATATTAAACATGACGAGAAGAGTTTTTGATTTATTTATTTGTAATGTATGCTATTTATATTAATTAATAATTTATGTATATGTACGTATAATCTTACTTGACTTTCTGTATTTTATTTTTGTGAGAAATCCAACCACGGAAAACCACAGGGCTCTGCAAATCAACTCCACAAATGTGGGTTTTCAACCACTTGTAAATATATGTAAATACAGATATATGTGCCATAATCCATAATCATGATGTGTTTCAGTAGTATGTATTATTTTTTTTACACTTAATGGCATGTTTCCTTTAATCTTGCCCCCATTACCTTACATTAATAAATATCTCTTACAATTTGTAACCATACATTTCCCATAAATATACTTATTGTTAGTAAGTGCTTTCAATTGGTTGTACTCTTGTGTATCGGATTACTTACAGTTTAATGTGTACACACACATTCACACACAGAGATATACTTATACATATCATATTCACACGTATTCTCATAGTATATTACATTTTATATGTACATACATGATTATTAAATATTTAAACTTAATGTACAACTTTTCTTTCCTTTGTCATTCATGTGCATGACGTTTAGTTGAGTGATCTGTGAACATTTTATTACAAATGACAATTCAGGCTCATCATTCATCATTCAAGTTTATTTACATACTTAACATTGCAGTTAAATGACTTGATTGCAATGCATTTGGTTATTCGAACTTAATTGTACAATTTCAAATTGTACTCTCTTAATAATTAATTAATTAGTAAATACATGTAATTTTTTTGGCTTGTAGCCTTTGTCAAACCTTCATTTTTTACCTGTCGTTTTTTGTGTAGACATTTTCTGGTGTGGCTTCACTTGTAGTTTGTAGACAACTTTTTTTACACGTACATAATAATGACATTTAAAATCGAGTTAATTATTAAACGTATTAAAGTAACAATTTATCAATTTATGACTGTGAACGGGTGAATGTCCTCGACTTACAACTTTTCAACACTTTTTAAAAGCGCATTGTAATTAAAGTTTAGTAACAATTTATGACGATTAAGTAGACGTATGTAATGTATAGTTTTTGCATTTGCTTTGCAAATACTCTGGTCAATAATAATAATGAAGAATCACGTATCAGTGTTTCCACAGGCGGATGCCTTTAATGTCCTACATTAAAGCATACAATGTACAATTAACTTTTAGACATATGTGAGGGAAATCGACATTTTTGGTATCAAAATTCAAAATGCAGGATTTTGATTTTATTTTTCTTTAAAAGTATAATTAATACCTAATTTAACATTATTACTAACTAATATGCTTATCAACTAGTTTCTATAATTAAACTAGGTAAACTATTCCATATTTTTAAAGGATCTTTTATACTTTAAAGTTTAAACACGTTTTATACTTTCTTAATGTCCTCTACTTTTTATCCCTATATTTACGCAAAGACTCCTTTGAACAAAGTAACTGAAAGTACAAAACAACTGAAAAATTATGGAAAACGTGGATGTCTTTTATAGTTGGAATCGAAAAGCACAATAATTTTAGAGTCAGAAGTCGTGTACAAAGTTCAAAATAAAAATAAGTCAATTAAATCAAGTCAAAAAAGTACATAGTAATTTCCATGCATAGAAATTATGTAATTTGTCAAAAAGTTGGTGATGGTCAACTGTCAACAGTAATAACTGTCAGATAAATTTAGAAAATGAATTAATCCATGAGATTAAATTGATGTTTTATACATGCATAATGAAGGAGTAAAATCTAGAGTGGATAGGACTTGGAAGGATGAAACAGGATATTAATGATGTGATGAGGACAGAACACGGTATGGGGAATTGAAATACTATATTGAGTATCTTAATAAATTCATGTGACTGTCTCTGTCTGACTCTGCTTTTTAGAGGACGCAGAAGAAGAAGAAGAAGAAGCGAGAAAACTGACGTGCTGACAAGATCCCATCTACTCCTTCCAGTTTATAAAATAAATGTCTATCAACTCATTCTGGATTCTCAAGATCTGGATCCGAATGCAGTTTGCAGTTTGCAGTTTGTGTGCTCTCATTCACATTCACATTCACATATTTCACATGTACCTACCTACCTAGATTGACTATGTAGTTCATTCAAACCAATCGGTTCTTGTCTAAATCATCTGAGAGTTCTAGTTTTGAGAATGAAGGGAGGAAATTTATCTGAGCACTATGTAATTTTCCACATCAGAATGTATGACAAATAAGGTCTCGTGTGTATGTATAAATATAGTTCCTGCTGCTGCTGCTGTTTTTGTTGCTCCTTGTCCTCACTTTAGCTTTCTCTCGTCTCATTTTCCTGGTGAAAAGGTAACATGGGGAAAGTAAGAGAGAAGGCAAAAAAAAAACTAGCGTTTGGTGTTTCTGGATTGGAAATTCTCAAAGTAAATCTATATCATGTTACACAAAAGAGTGTGTGTATGAGGTACTCTTGTATCGTGGTTATCTTGTATGAACATACAAGAGCAAACCATTTGCACGTAGAACAAAGATAGATCTCTCTCACTCTCTCTCTCTTTCTCTCTCCACCATATCCCAATATTGATTTATGATGAATGTCAGTCAAAATCCATTAGCCACGAGTACTTTGTATTCTCTCCTTCACAACGTTCAACGCCATTCATATACATGTGAATTGTGAACCAAACACACAAACACTCACACACAGACATTTCTCTCTTGTCCTCCTACATCATTCTGCGTCTGCATCTCTGCTCTGTGTAAAATCGAAGCCATAACAAGAAATCATGCTTACTTTTCATTTCTCTAAGTAAATTTCATCCTTCAAATAATGTTAAACTCGGCTGTAGAAATCATTTTCCTTCAAGAGAAAATAACAAATAACAGAGTGCGGGAAAGGAAATTTTTTTCCCCCGTGTTCTTCTGCTAGGGAAAAGCTAGTGGTGGAGGAGGAGAAAGTTTAGTCATACCTGTGATGATGAAGGTTATTACGATATATGTTGGGGTTGGGTAGGAATAAAGAAAAAGGAAATATATATCAATCACTTCTCAAACACAAGTTATTGATTCAAACGCATTGATTTCGTCATGTCAAGTCAAAGAAAGAATTTTTTTTTTCTAATGTCATTTATTTTCAATTTATATTATGCCCCCAATTTACCAAATGTCAAGAGTCAAATTAATATACGTTTGTCTGGGAACTGACAAACAAATTCTTCTATTTAAACTAACAGCAACTGATTATTATTTTTTTTTAACATACAAGTTTCCTCACAGACTCCATACTTTACTTTCCTTCCTTTTTTAAATCAAGTACAACGTACAACCATAACAATAGCAATAAAGTATTGAATACAATTAGTGTTGACAAGCACTAATTTTATGTATTGTGTTTATTTATATGGTAGGAAATATATTTTATATATTTATAGTGTTTTTTTTTGTCATCACAGAAATTCTCGAGCTGCTCATCTCTTGCATTAACATGTGCTTAATTTATGTAGACAACTATCAATATTTAGTTAATAAATATATTCTTTCTTCATACTCTTTCTTTCTTACCCCTAATTACAAACTACATAAGTATTTAAATGTAACAACAGCCAATCATCATTGTTGTAAGCCATTATTTATTAGTTTATTGGAGCCAGAGGAACTATATAACCAACCAGTTTGTTGAAGTCTGTCAACAACGTGGCATCTCTGACAAAATTATATAATAACAATTTAAGAGGATCATGTCAAAGATATTTTAATCACGTGACTCCAAGAAAATGAATTTGTTAACCAAACTTGAAGTTAAATGTTTTTAAATTGTTCTACTGTCAAAATATTTTGTTTTACTGAGTCGTTGCGGCGACCACATAAAGTGGCAGTGACAATAAAAAATGGTTCTTTCTCTCAAAGTATACAAACATGATTAATTTTATCATATCAATCAATGTATGTTTTATGTTTTATTACAGATAGTACTCAAATTTACATAGTAAAGAACTATGGGCTCAGCCGTGAACGTTTTTGGTTGTCCCTGAACGATTTCATGTACGGTTTTTAAAGTGTTTAAATAACGTGTGGGTAAATTTTTCAGTGATTAAATTTCCAAAGGAAATGAACACTACCCTCAGAACTAACTACAATAAGTACGATAAGTTGCAACATCAGACAGACAAAAATTGGGAATCCCACTAATAAATTTCCTATGTACATTTAGTAATTCGGTTTTCAAACTAATTTGTTGTGCCTATACACTGAAATGATTTACACTCACAGAGTACTACCGATAGGTAAATTTACAGCCTTTCAGCAGCCTGTGATATCTCGTCTGGATTTTTTTGACGCTCTCGGCAACTCAATATTACTTTTCATCATTATGATGATTGTTAGCCATGGCAGGAAGAAATGCAAACTTGATTTATAATGAGAATCAAATATTATTTATGCATTCAAAGCTGACATGTAGCATTTTGTTTGTTTTTTTTTGTTCTTCAAGGTCGAATACAGACTAGGAATAAATTGAGTTCAGTTTTGTAAGTGTAAGTGTATGTGTGTACTATTATTTATTTATTTATTGGTTCACTCATTTGAGTATGAAATCACAAATCAAAATTATTCAGGAGTATATAGTCAAAGAAAAATAAATGGAGTTGTGAATAAGAAAACCCGCCGCATGTCCGTATCTAGAAGTCGATATATTTGAGTTTGAATGTCGAGCTAATTTTAACAGCGACACGCACGTGTAAGCTCCGTTTGAATGAAACGGTTTCATTAAATTTCAGAGATTTTCTTGAATCTGCTTTCATTATACGATTTTGAGTGAGTCCTCTAGCGGCAATTTGAGCAACGCTGGTTCCCATTTGGCCGCTCACTTTTCGCAAAATCACTTTAATTAAAACTTAATTAATTAAAAATATTTACAATTTTTCTAAAAATTTCTAACTATTTCTATAAAATAACCCATGTTTTCCTACATAAGAATATGCAAAAAAGTGAAAAATGACATGCGGCGGGTTTTCTTATTCACAACTCCAAATGTATGTGTTCAAAGTCACTGACACAAAACTTGCAGCTTCCAATCAATATTTAATCCACACGCATATAGAGAGATGTGTGTAAAATAAAACTACTGTGTGAAGCATAACGATCCATAGTACGTGGAAAAAAACCAGTTTATTAAATTTACCTTTGACATTTTTCATCATGTCACATTTGGCATTGGGAATGACAACTACAGAAGTACAACTACAGTATAGTAGCAGCAGAAACAGCAGCATTATGGGTCCGTCAAAGAGTAAATCCGACGCGTAAACTCTAGATAATTGGAGCACTACTGAGCTTCCTTTTTTGCAATTCTACTCTTTTTTTCTTCTCCTACTACTTACTGGTTTTTTCCCTACTGCATATACCAACTATTGTAAATATAATGGTGGTTGACGGTACGAGATTCGGTAGCCAATTTGCCACGTCTGATTTCAGTTTCATTTTTCTATTGCTTCCCAAGAGTAAAACTCAGTCATTTTTTACAATATGACTATATGGCCTGCTTTTCCCCTATAATTCTGATCGCCTTCTTCTTCTTTTATTTTACTACGTATACAATCAAACTGGACAGAGGAATAAATTGTACAATTAAAATAACCATTGACAAGTGTAACTGAAAATATATGCATGGTTAAAGTTGATATACTTTTCAAAACCCCTTTAATCCTCTACAGTTGAGTATCGTATGTAATTTATGAGATAAAAACCATATAAATAATGAAAATAATCACTTTGTATGCATCTCATCGACTTGTGTACACGATGATTGTTAGCTGCAAAATGGGAATTTCTTTAGAATTGTGTAACCAAGTAAGTATCAGTATTCAATGAGTCACGTCATAGTTTCCGAATGAATGTCGTGTGTTTACGTACAAGGAAATTATTATTGGAATGAATGGCTCTTTCAAGTCACACTGCACTATTTCTGTACTATTTCTGCACATAAATAAATCAAGGTGAATGAATGTGGTTGGATTCCTTTTCATAAGCTGCCCTTACGATATAAACCATCTTCAATCCCAAATACATAAATCATTTTGTTTGAATCAAACAGTTTGTTTTTTTTAGATTCCGTGTCCCTTTGTAATTGAAGTGTGTGCTTACGTTCATCGGTATTAAGATTAGATTGAGAGCCAACATGTTGACAATGTCCATGCTCACATACAAAGTGTTTTGGTAGCATATTCAAATGGAGTTCATTCAAATATTTACATTTTAATAAGTCCGGCTGAATGCTATTTCCTGTAGATATCGTACGTGCAACAATACAGATAGTAGGTATACTTAAAATGATTTACATAGAGCCAGCAATTAACGTGATGGCAACATTGTACATATTTATGCATCATATTGTAAGTAATGGAAAATGTAACCCAGTCATTCGTAATTCGTAAATACTATGCAACATCTTATATAGAACTCTTAATTATTGTTTGTATTGTTATATTTTATATGCGTACAATTAAATTCTCAAATTAGATATAGATATACAAACCTGTATTTGTACCTTTTTTAAATAGCTTTTGGTAAATTGTTTTGATATTTACGTTATTAATCTATAGAATTGAAATTTGTATATTTGTTCAATGAGAATGTGTAGGAATATACTTAACATGTAAGATGAAAATGGTAAAACAATTTAAGGGGATTTCTTCTGTACTACTTATCTTCACCATTCAGAAGAGTGTTATGAATCAGGGATGCAGGGACACTCTCCACACAGTTCCACACATACAATGGTGAAGAATACATGTGCCAGGACAACATCTCCATAGGCTGTATGGAGTCTTTGAGTTCAAGTTGGGAGCTTTAATGAGGAAACATTTCCAGCTTTTAAAGTACTCACACGTGAAGGACTCTCAAAACAGTTGTTTCATTGAATACTTGACTTGATTATTTATAATATTTTCACAATTTTTATATACCTTGGCATAAAAAAATAAGGTGGAAAAGGTGGGGGCGGGGGATGGGAAATCCGGGGACTTGAGGATGATGTCACTGTGTGGGGCAAGAATAGAATATTTATTTGAAGACTGTTGTCCCAACTATTGGACAATCCTGGAAATTACAGTCCTGGAGATCATAACGAGCTCCTGGAAGAAATATTCCAGTGTTCATTGCTACGGGCAAGGAATCCAATGAATTTATTTGTGGTGGATTCGGTGAATGCGATGAATGCATGACGCCGCCAGAACCGGGATTATTCTCTTCACCTTCTCGATTCTTCTTACAGAATCTGGGCCGGCGGAGTGCCAAAATAATTAGACCACCAATTGTCAGAATACAAATCAGTGCTAAAACGAGGACTAAGTAATTCTTAATTGGTGAGTCGGACTTTGACCCATGTTCTTGATCTGTAAAATAAAAAAATAAAATTCAACATTTTTATGTTTAGTTTATGTATCCTAATATACGTAAAACTACATCATGTCTGTCGTGTATAAAAGATGAAGCGGGATTATTTACTGTGCAATGCATGTATGGAATTTTGTTTTTAATTGGATTGAATTTGAGCTAAAAAGTAAACAAATGGAATATATATAATATCTCAATCTGTTGCTATACATTCATTTCTTTTCCAGAATAATTTATGATTCGTATGGTTCAACAGTATTCCAACTTGTTGTTTCTACTCCATGGTAGTTCTATGTACAGCATAAAACGTTTTGTATTTCTATTTCTATAGTCAGGCCGATCCCCTTTTTATTGTCAGGGGAAAACTGTAATTTATATAGCGATCGAAGTAAAACTTGTTGAAATTCCAATTGGAATTCGATTCAAATCTGGCCCTATTTTATAGCCCTCGTGCACATATACAAATACGTTTGTTTTGCTCCTCAGTGAATACGTTGAAAGCACGTTTTCTCATCCTCAGATGAATGAATGCATAAAATTGTGTTCCTTTATTGGTACGATCCATACCACAAGAAAACAGAAAACTGTCCTATCACTGTGCGACAGCCACACCAATTCATAAAAAAGGGTAGTATTAATGATCCTTCTAATTACAGACCAATCTCTATTACAGACCTATCTCCCTTTTTCAGTAAGATCCTAGAACCAGTCTCTCCTTTTCCACATGGTATTATTGTTCAGTTAGACAACCCCAGTATGAAATGCGCGGCTGTTTGTCGATCTACGACAAGCCTTTGATTCTATTTCCCCTCTTAAACTACTACAAAGCTGTTTGAACTTGACATTGACCCAAGAATATTACAATACTTGTGCGCATTTTTTATTAACAACATTTAGGATTAAGTTAGGGGATTTTGTTTCATCACGTTACCCTGTACTCAGAGGTTGTCCACAGGGTGGTTGTTTTATATTAGTTGAATATATGGAAATCAAGAATCAAGACATCAACGTTGCCTAAAAACTGCATTGGAAAATGTACTAAATTTCATTGGTAATTTTTGAATTTTGAATCAACATTTAAAAAATACATGGATAAGAAGTTTTCTCTACCCTTTTGCAACAGAATTTTATTTTTAAAAAACATGATACAATAGCTCCATGAAATTTAGTTTTAATGATGCTCACTTTCTCTTAAATTCTCTGTCTCACGAGTCTCTATTTAAAATTAACTTTGAAAAGTTCCATTCATATCCTTATTGTGTGGAAGACTAATCTACAAGTTTCACATTTCAATTCCCCATTTCATACTCCAAAGCTCTCTCACAACTAGCTCTTTCATATTATATTAAACTTTATTGTTCTTCTTGAAATGACTTGACTAATGAGGTCAAACCACTCCCCCACACAAATAAAATATTCAAAGAATTCATCTTAATGCGAGTATGCACAAGCCAGCATAGCTACAGTCATACTAAATCCAACCAAAAGTTGGCTTAATTTCTACACGCCATTTTACTAAACACATCTATTTAGGAGGGTGATAAAAGCCCATTCAGAAGTTACTGTAGAGTATAAAAGGACTGAAAATGTGACTGTGTGCATTCATTTATACCATACATAGTTTGAGTACATAGTAGCTGCAGTTTTCACAATTATTAAAAATTATACAAGTTATAAAAGGCGAGAAAAAGCGTTTCATGATTTCGTTAGTCGTCTTTGTAGCTGATCTTGACTCAACTTTTAGCACCCAAAGTAAAATTTGCAAAACAGCGAACTGCATAAGACAGATATCTACTTTTTATTATTCACAATTAAGCAAATTTTTTAAAACTCTGAATCCTTGTCAATGTCATTCGCATTTTAATTCATTCCTCTAGTCAAATTAATGAGAAACTTGAAGGATTTACAGACAAACGGTACGAAACTACAGACTTTTTCAATTTATTCACATTTTTGGCAGACATCTAAAAGGCTTTGCAAATTTTCAAAACGAATTTGCTCTTAATAAAATAAACTGCGCCCAATTGGCTATTTTTTAAATGTGTTTTCGTCATTCATACTGACGCCACTTCTCCGAGTTACAGATTCCCATCATCTTTGTGTAACTTGAATGAAACTTCACCCGATTTTTAAACATTTCTTGAGAAACTGCTCAAATGTTTCAGTCCTGAAAATTAGAAACGACTGCATTGAAAGAAAAAGTCCAGATCGTTTTACTTTTATGGACGTGTACAAAAATTGGGTTCCATTGAGTTCACAACACGAAATAATATATGGCTAATTCAAAATGAATAATTCGAAGAATTCGAGTGAATAAACCAAATTTCAATGGATGACATTCGAATGAGAATTTGATTTTGAATTTGACAAAGTTATTTCAACGGGAGGTAGAATTTTTGTATTAAAAAAGGAATATCAATATGCTGGATTGTAGGATTTATTTGATTAAAACAGAGGGAAAAGTTCCCTTTTACATGTTCAAAGTTTTTATACAGGAATATAATATATAATATATATTTCTAGACGGAAATCCGCCGAATCTTCCCAATTTTACGCTTCCAATGACCATATGTCTTATCCATGGGAATTTGAGGCTTGACACAATTCCGTGTATGTAAGTAGGTAGCCTTTTGATTTCATTCCCCATTCATATTTTGAGCCATTTAAATCTCTGAATGGATGGGAAGTTTTTTTTGCTAAATATAAAATTCGTATTCATCCTTTTCCCGTCTGTTCAACAAAAAAAATTTAATTGAAGTCTGGGATTTACTCGATTCCAGTTGCATTGACGTAGACAGGTTTGGATTCATTGAATGATGTGCAAAGGGAAATCAGAGACACCAAAAGACGAAGAGCGTCCGTCCACCAACTTCCAGTCAATGACAATTTATTACAGTGACACAGGAGAAATGACAAGTAAAAAAATTCGATATGACTGAACCGTTTTTTCGTTCTCCCCATTTCCCACTGTACCTTCAAAAGTAATTCCCATACTTTCATTCTCATATTATTTTCAAGTTAAGAATCGTCGCTGGGACTGCGTGTGGATGGAAAATAGGACAAACCACAATCCGTTCGTCTTTCTCTCTCTCTCTCTCTCTCTCTCTCTCTCTCTCGCTCTCTCCCTCAATGTGTGTATTTTGTAATGTTTGGATAAGCTGGAGGCGTCAAATCTGTGGACGAAAATAAACTTGAGTTTCGCCCACCTATATCAACATCTTACGTCCTCGAATAAATTCTAAGAAATATAACAGGAAGCTCAGACGGAAATTTACATTTTTTCCTCTTCTCTCTCTCTCTCTCTTTTCCCTCCATCTCAAGTCTCAAGTCAGAAACGTAGAATAGAGAAAGTAAAAGGGAAAGTAAGGCCTACTTTTAGTTTGAGTCAAAGTCGATGACAGTTTGAGCAGAATAACTTGACTAGGAGTAGCATTTATTTTTCTGTCGTTTGCCGAGAGATTTTTTTCCTTTTTTTTTTAGAATTTTTATTTCCATTGAGTTTCCAGAATTGCATGTTTGTATATGGTGTATTTACAGGGGAGGAGGTATACGTTTCACAAAGGGTTTCCCTTGAAATGGAACGGTAAAATAATGATATAGGGAACTATTTTCTGAAAGACTAACTTCATTCACGTAGAAGTCCATAACATTACTTTTAGTCAACAACTGAAGACAAAGATTAATCCTTACTTGAAGGAAATTTATTCCAGCTCCAACATTTGCGACCTCGACTTGACTATGTCGAGGTAGAAAGTAGAAAAAAAATCTACTCTTGGGTTCATACATGGCTCAAGTACAGATACATAGCAAATATACATACCTATATGACCTGAATTCGTCAGTCTAGAGAAAGGAGAAAGATGTACCATTTCCTATAGTACACGCTTAAAAGTCTCTCACTCACTCGCTCTCTCAAGTTCTCTATAGTTTAAACTACCAATAGTATTAATACTGTGCTCAATTCTATCCCTTTCGAAGATAGAACCGTTGTCTTGCCTCTTGTTTTGGAAGAGAAACTGGAGGGACATGCATCTGTGTCTGTTGAGTAAAGTAAAGTAAAGTAAAGTAAACTGAACATTTTCATGTCAAGAATACAATTTGGATTCCCTCTGGGTCTCCAAAGCCATTCATGGCCTTAGTCGTCAGATAGAGAGAGAGAGAGAGAGAGAGAGAGAGAGACTCAATAATAATTACAAGAACAGTAGAGAGCAATTGCAATCATGTGGAAAAGCTGTTCAATTTCTTACAACTACTTTTCCCCTTCGTCTTTTCCCCTGTCTTGGATCAAATGGTTTTCTACTCTTTCTGCTTTCTCTCTTTCTCTCTGTCTAATCAAGAAATCCAAAGTCGACCCGAATCTTCTGAGTATTGCATGCATATAGAATGCACATTGCACATTGTGACTTTTTTGTTGTTGTATGTGTCTGGGACAGAGTAGAAAAATTCAAAGGGGAGCCCTCAAATCTGCTTGTGTAAAGATTTTTTTATTAAAAAAGCTTTGCATTTGTGTCCCCCAACAATCTCGAGGAAAGCAACCAAAAACCGAGTCTTAATTCAGATCCAGCCGAAATGAAAAAACAGTGAGAGCGAGAGAACGGAAATCTACACAAAAGACAAAAGGCAGATGACATAGGGAAATCTCAAAGTGAACACATAAAAGTTTTGAGAGACAAACGTTTTCGAGTTCTCTTTTTATCTATCTGTCTCGCTTCTTTTGAAAGGATCAGATCAGGAATCGCGATCAAAGTTTTGGTATGTAGTGGTAAACAAATCCTGCTTCTTTGGTAAAGCCTTTCCCTCTGGGAACTGTAGAAACCATACGAAATAGTCTGCCAGAACAAATAATAATAATAATAATATGTTCCCTTTGACACATGAGATATTATTTACACGTGACTCAATATTGAAATTGAGGATTTCGGTTTGTAAATGGAAAAACATTCATCTCTAAAAAAACATGTTGAATTGCACATATTTTTGACTGTTTAGGCATGGGGACTTATTGTTAGACAAACATTGAACATTTAAAAGTAATCTGGATTGGGTAATTGATTGAGAACAGGAGGATTTTGGTAAAGAATCCGTTGGGCCTTCGCCTAACGCTAAAAATGGCTAAGTAATGCGTCGGCAGTTTTTTTTTTTTTTATCAAATTCTTATTTTTCAGATTCTCCCCGAAAAATCATAGGCTTCATAGGGTTTTTTTCCTGGATGAGATAGAAAAAAACTGCGAATAATCTCGAGAGGATTGTGTAAGTGTTCAATCAGCTGGAATACCATGAGAGGTGAAAGGTAGTGAGAGAAAGGGTAACAGGGTTGGCAGAGTGACAATTTTGTCAATGTGTGTGTGTGTGTGTGTAGATGAAATGGGGGAAGTAGGTATGTATGAGTATAATGTATATATCTGTATTCTGTATAAGTAAGTAAGTATGTGTTAGAGTTGTAGAGAGAATGAAAATGTAATCATAGAACTTACGTTCACCGTTGGGATTTGAGTCACTTATTACACTACCACTACTAAGAACACGATCAGTTGAGATGCAAGAACTGATTAGCTCACTATCGAGAAGCTTCCAAATTCCATCCCCGTCACACTTGATTCGTCCACATTGATGTGACTGATGTGAACAACGGAGGGAGTAGCTAGTGTCACATGTAGGCTGCATCAGTGTGCCCACGGGGTACATTGAAGATGTTGACGATGCGGAAGTTGACCCTGGTGTCCACGACTCGCCCGAACCAATCACCGTGTATGTCCCGGAACCTACTGACGGCGGTCGGACACAGTATCCATCCGCATGGGGCACTAAACAAATTAATACAAGAGAAAAAATGATCATATATAGACAATGTACATTCATGGATTCATTTTCTACATATCGTACAACTATTTAGTACATTGAGTCTATAGTACATATACGTATTCATATATCTGTAATAAATAGTAAAGGGCAAATCCATCCTTCAGTCACTTTAATCTAAAATCTTTTACATATATATATAGAATTATACTGGAGATTGTACACATAAAATGAAAGGAGAGCAGGTGCGCTTAGCCTTTTCGCTTAAGAATTCCCCATTTTCTTGTTTTAAGCTTGATTTCGTTTTAGTTTTCCCTACTGATTTCTGACATTCACAGACAAAAAAGTCTATTGCAATTTTGTCCCATGTTTCTCCTCCAGCCAACAATCTTCCTCCTAGACATTTGAAGAAATGAGAGAAAAACTATATGTAGTAACAGTAGACTACAGCAAATCCCTTGCAAATGTATAGGAGCTCGATGTGAGGGACTTTGCTGACAAAGGAAAAAGAGCTATACGAGAATAAATACGAGAATATACATATGTGTGTATCCACGTTCTATTATTATTTTGACCTGGGTATAAAAAAAGGGATCAATTTGAAATATAAAAACATGTATTGTACCTATATGTAGTATATTCGCTGTACAAAATTGAATCCATTTGTTGAGTTTGTCTACCTGTCGATTGTCCATTGCGTATAAAAGTGCAAGTGCACACATGCATTCGGTCGGTCATTTAGTGCGAAGCGAAAACACAATATTTTGTACATAAAAATCTCATTGAGTATCATCACCAGACAGAGGCCATATTTGTTTATTATCAAGTGAAGTCAAATGGATGATTTCATGGTGGCTTTGCACCTTCTCAAAATTCCATCCAAAAAAAATCTCAATCTCTCTGAGTTCTTTTCTCAGATTCATGGATTCAGATTCGTAAAGTGATGCTGTTAGTCTCCGTCTTCGTCTGAGACTCCAACACTTAACCTTTACGTTTGTCCATGGTTTTTCATCTACCATTGTCGACGACTTGGCGTTTGCACTACACTGACTACAGTACATACTGCTACCACCACTACCACCACTACCATTTGCCATTACTGACAATGAATATGGTGTGATGGGAGGTGGAGAGTATGAGGTCGATGGAGAAAAAATCCTTGGAGCAATGCTTGTTTTTACGATTATCATCATCATATCTTTTTCTTCGGGGCCAAACTCGTAATAGTAATAAGGGTGCTAAACCATATACAATCCTTCTATACACACAACATTTCTTCCACAAACTCATGAACTTTCCGCACACACACACACACACACGTACATACAGTATAAGGATTTGCTTGAACTTGAATGGGAATACCTACGGATATTGATATTGATATCGGTATTCATTGGAGCTGTGTGTAAGTGCATGTCTCTCTTCTGTGTGTGTGCATTCCTATTTTCTTTCTGTTCCTCATGCTCATACATACTGTGCCTGATATAGTCTATTAAACTCGTAACGTAACGTTTGCCTCCTTCTCTTGTGTCGGAACCAAAATAATTGACTATAAAGATTTATGTGGTCGGTTCAATGGGCCAGATAGGATATCTTCTCGGATTGTCGATTGTGAAATTTCCTACGTGTAGTCACAACACATTGACTACTCCATCCGTATGTGTGTATGTACTTGTCTTCCTTCGCTCCTTCCTTCTTTATCTTTCTCACTTCCAAGATATAGCTTTACCCCTTTTATCTGATGCTCTTTATTATTAAATTATTTAATAACGTCGTGGATTCCTGTTTAGTGTTCATGCCATTTACTGGAAACTGTCTTATACTTATGGCAAATACGATGGCGTAAAACAAGGTCCTTTTACATACATACAACGAACAAGAACTAAAGATGACGACTCTTTTGTGTCCCAACAATTTGTGTTGAGAGAGAGTGAGAGTGAATTTAAATTTGTAAACAAATTCAATTCATTTGAGAATTTGAGAGCATTATTGAAATTGAAAAGTCCTAAAATCATTTGAGGAAAATGTAACACGAGATTTTGACGATGCTCAAATAAAGTTTATGATATTCGATATTCTTATCTTGTGGATATTTGTTGGTTTACACATATACATATACAAACAAAAATTGTGTATTAATTGTAGCTTGGAGTGTAGTGCAAAGGTTTAATCAAATTTTCCAAAGAGATGTGGTGGGGAAAATGAGGAAAAAAGACATACCACCGGAATGAACAAAAGCATGTTTGAGTCCTAAATTATAGTTATTTTCCTGTGTGAATTGCGGCGTTGAGACCAAATTGAATGTTCCACAATCTAAATTATGATTTGAGATGACTGAGGGGATTAGAAACAAATTCAATAGTCTGGTCACGGACTTATAATTTGTGTACATTTTTATTGCAAGTCTATTCTTCTATATACAGTGAAGTGAATCTAAAGTTTTTACAGATAATGGTGGACATGTGTATGTGTGTGTAACTGTGTAGGGATGGTTAGAGAACTTTCCACCACACGGGTTTAAATTTCTCGTCTTCCCGTAGGCACTCCTCACTGGAGCAATTGAATTTAATTATGATTATTGTATATATATATATATAATATATACTGTGTATTCTTTCAAGTACGCATTGCATGAAAACAAAAACTATTTGTTGTAATAATTGACAATCAAGGAGAGATATCTCGTGGTAGACGAGTTTCGGGGAACGGAAAAGGAAATTTGTATGCTTAAAAACTTGGATTGTGTGTGAGGGAAAAGCTTACCAACTTACGGTTTATGTACACAATATTGATTTAATTGATTGAAAAAGTTATCGTTAATAACGATTCGTAATAGCATTTTGATGTTTGTCTCTTTTCTTATCGTATATATGTAATTATTTAATGTTTTGTTTTCATACTCTTTCATTCTGTTATTTTATTTGGACGAGGAAGCAAGGAAAGTATTTATCAGTATAAATAGTAATAGGTAGATCGTTAAATCTAATAAAGTTGTCATTGGCGTTGACTGAGTCTTTTCTATCATGAATGGAAATGAAAAAAGTTTTCCTTTTGTGGAGAAATAATAATGGTGTCCCGGAATACTTTGTTTTTCCCATCAAATTCAACCTGGAGGATTTTCTTCTTCATTTTTTCGTTCTGGAAATATATTTTGTTTTTATTGGAACACACAAAGAGAAAAAATAAAAGAAACACCAAAGAAATGGAAATATTAAAATTGGGTGGAAAGTCAGCTAAAATATTTTCAAAAGTATGGAAAAAAGCGAGAAGAAGAGAAGATAGGACATTAAAGCTTGTTATCACAACACATGAACTGAAAAAAAATTCCATTAGCTCAATTCTTTTTTCACGCCAAACTCAATTTGCCTTATTAAATTGGAAAGTTTAATAATATTCGTGCGAAACCATCATCAAATCCAATTATCACTTACTCTGTCCTACATATACACATGCACGATCACCCGTCCACACACACACACACACGCACACATTCATAGAATTCATCAGTTCTCGTACCAAAAGGTGAATAGGGTGGACTGGAAATTAACTTATAATACCAAAAATTTTGGAACGGTGTGTGTGTGTGACGATGAAAAGAAAACTTTGCTTTTATGTATTTTGAAAAAGAAACATTCTTAAAAGACTTTTCATGGATTATTTCAGTGAAAACTCTTTCCCTTGTCGTCCGTCCATACTCTTTGACAGAAGTGTGTGTAGACTTGTAGACAGAGAGAGAGAGACGGGAACTGTGTTCTCTGAGTTCTCTATTCTCTCCAGTTATCCGGCCAAGTTGAACTAACAACAGTAGGTAAACTTTCCCTCTTTCTCTCTCTCTCCTCCGTCTCTCTCTGTCTTTCGATTCCTCAATGAAAAGTAAATTGAACTGCTCCTCAACTTTTTATCAATAATATTTGTTTTCTCCTTCATCTTGGTCTGACGGATTTGGTACTGTTTTCCTTATTGTGAACATTGACTAGACAATTTCTCTAGTCCAACTTCACACACAGTCTTTACTTTCTGTGTGTATGTTTATGTTTAGAGTTGAGAGACAAGTAGACAAGGGAACAACGCTTCGGAATTACCAAGTAATTTGTTCAATGAAATTGAGCCTACCATCTCAGTCTCTCATCATCTCATTACTTTCCGAAATAACACGCACATGGAAATGAGCACGAAAGGGTTCTCTCTCTCTTTCTCTCTCTCTCTCTCTCATTTAATTCTAATGTATTCTCCTCAACAATAAAATTGAAGAGGTGCTGACGTACTCTTCAAATTTCGTTCTTTTGAGGTATGTCATTAAAATATCCACTTTTTACCTTTCCATTTTCCATTTATCCAGAAAATATTTAAAAAATCTGTCAAGATTATCGTGCGAACACGGACCAACCATATGTATGATAAATATAAAAATGAATAGAATTTGTGTATGCACTTTGAACAATTTATCAGTGTTTTTAGTTAGAATTATTTTTGACCGGCTGAGAGTGTAATATATATATAGAAATGTAATTCCGTGCTCTATTATAAATTCAACAACATGTAATTAACAGAAACACACAGATGAATTCTTCCCGTATGAGCACAAATACAGATAGTAAGTGTACATATGCATATATAGTGTAATAATAAATACAATATGGGACTCGGAATTCCGGAATGCATGTATTTGGTATTGTGTGGACAAAAGAGATCACATGATTAAACAATATTAATGGTGCAGAACAAGTGTGGAAAATGTTTCTTTGTACTTGACCCTGTGAACTTGAGCTGAGCCATGTATCATGACCTCCCGGATCGTTGCCGACACTTTGGTCATTGTGGTCGACTGGCAGTCATCTCTCGCCGAACCTCTGTGTCCGTACTTACGTACGATATATTATATACATACTAAATCAACAGCTCTCCCCGCACCACAATACCACAGACCCATTCATTGACTTGAATGGACACACACACACACAAAACACAGAGCAACATAATATAGAGGCGTGAAAACCTACAGGAGAAATCTACAACACAACAACTAAAAAAAATGTCCATGAAGGATAAAAAAAAAGTATGAAATGAAATGGTGTAGCTATACATAAGAGATGTAGAATGGTGGGGATATAAATATTTATGTAGTGAATTCCGTACACATTTTTGGTACATTAAATAAAAACGACTTGTACTTGTAGTCAACGTAAGTAATAATATTTCGTTATGATTCCTCAACGAATTCGTAATTCGTAATTCGCAATTCACATGTATGTAATTTCATTATTGTAATTTTATCGTTTCCCCCAAAAGAACTTGCATCTACATATTTTCTATATGTACTTGGATATAGAGAATCTAGAAATACATAAGTACATACATACAATCACGAGTCTTGAGAGAAATGCGCAGTGCTTCTATGCATAACTCGTATATCGTATATCACATCGTAATACGTATACATAATATTATTATGACCCAAACTATTTTGACTCCCCTCGCTTTCCCTCGATTCTTCAGTTGGAATTTCTCTCTCAAGTTTTGTGGACAATCTCCTGCTGAGCTGTTTACACTTTTCTCATTTATATTTAAAATTTGACAGAGTGAGCATATTTGATTTTGCAACGGTCCCGATAAGCCTCTTTACTCTCTTTTTTCTCACCTTCCACAGTTCTAGTTCTGGTCCCTCAAGATAAACCAACTTTTTTTGTTACATGCTTCATTTTCTTTGCTCTTTTCCTTGAATTTCTATGCTGTTTCTCAGTATAATAGTTTGAGAATCTTATCAATTGATATGAAATACATAATTTTGAAAGAGCTCATATTTTATTTTGTATTGGTAACGAGATCCAAAGAAAATATATACATGCATAAAAGTTGAGCAGTATGGACTTGCGTATTCTTGAAATTTTTGTATATAAAATTAGGAGATTTTATGGAAGATTGAAGGGTAAAGAAACTCAGCTCTCGACGACTCCAATTCAAATTTAAATAATAAAAAATGTGTAGTAATGGGTACAAAAAAAATTGAGTTCATATGTATATGCATATACAGAGCGTTCAAGAACCGTGTCATGGGAAGGAGTTTGAAGCCTCATTCATGTTTGCTTTTAGTGGTGTGTTTGTGTAGTCAAATGTTTGTGTATATAGGTATATATCGTATGCAAAGACGATCCGTCTCGGATCATCAATTCACTTGAGTGTGATCTAGAGAACGTCCTCGTCACTGACACAAGTAATAGTCTCCGTCCTCTCCGTCGTCCCCAGCCCATCTCCAAAAAAAAAAACTGATCCTAATCGCCCCACATTACAACACATCACCCATTCAATAAAGTTATTCATGATGAAATGAACAAGCATGAATGCGACGAAAACTTTCTTGGAATGTAGACAGTAGAATGTAGAATGCAGTCATATTTTTTCATCCCAAAAGAATTTCCAAGAGTTTTCAACTCTCTCTCTCTTTCTCTCTCTCTCTCTGTCTCATCACATATACATATTAGGAATTTGAATATTTTCCGACACACATGAATATTTGAGTTTTGAGTTCAGAAAATGGCATGACATGCAATTGAAATCATCAAATTCAAATAAATAATATTAAATATTGATATTTGAATATCAACAGTCAGCATCCGAAGTGCCTGAATCTAAAGTTTTTTAATGTACTTTTCCTTGTTCTTTTCAAAGGAACAAAAGGAACAAAGATGTTTGCTTTTGTTTATCGTTCAATTTAGTGGTAAGTTTGATGTTATCTTGAGCTCCCCTGTCGCCCAATTCAAATTCAAATTCAAATTACCAAGAATCAAGTGTGAAATAACAAAAGGAGAAGAAACTGGTATGATTGGAGGATTAATTAAAGGACAAAGAGTTCCCCATCAAATCAGGCTAGAAATTGCATTTTGTACCTACTGATACGGAGAACCTGACACAATAAAAAGAACTCACCACAACTCTCAAACTATATGTCTTGATTCTTGATCAACAGTTGAGAGTTTGAGAGTTCCACAGGTCTGTATACATATTCTCTGTACACATAACTTTATTTGAAATTTGAATACCTACGAACAAATGGAAGATTGCAAAGCAAACAGAATTATTCATATTGCCACCGTAAATATTTCAAAAATGGAAGGGAGATGAAAAATAAAATAAGAGCAAATTGCCTCCAACGAAAATAAACAATAATTGTTAAAGTGCTCAGACTTCAAATGAAATGCCTCCAGCCATTCGAGCCCCATCCGAACATGTATATATATTATTATCCCTAACAAATCATGTTCCACTCTTACACCTTTCAGCAGTATACACAAACACACATACACACAGAGTCGAAATATTTCACGTTCCTTCTAACTATAACTACATATGTATATGTATAACAGTTTCATTTGTTTTTCCATACACATTCTCAGTTTGAAGTTTGAAACTGAGGACTTGAGATAATTTCAAGTCGGAGAACATTACTTGTGAATTGTGGATTTGAGCTACATAGGATTTAGATGATTTACAATTGAAAGCAGCATGATATTTATTCTTGCACCTATTTATTTTACTCAAATGCTTTCAGCCTAATCCTAATCCTATACTCGAGATCAACTCGGTTAAAACATACACAAGGCAAATAATAAGGTAGGAGCTAAATAATTATTGTGGTTTTGCATTTTCTCTATGCCCACAATGAACAGTCAAATGTATATATATCTTATGCATGTACACATAAATAAGTGGCTACTATATGTATGCTCATCCTCTATCAGAATAAGCTGTTAATCTTTAATATCAGAAAAACATTTGTTTTTGCTTGTAAAAAAACGAGGCGTGTATTGGCAGTCTCGATTGCATGTAGAATGTATTTCTTAGTTGTAATGAGTATATAAACTGAACTCAAAACAAAAACGTAACAAATACGAGCCACGCGATAGCTGTACATAAGGGAAAAAATTAGACAGGGGAAAAAAATGTTATAGATAGATGTAGGATTGTGTAACAAGATTTAATGTCCAAAGTGCATGCAGGAGGATTTTTTCTTGTTCTCTGATATCAAGTTGTTGTTTTTTTTTTAAATGATTTACCACGGATCAAAGGGGAGACTAAAGAGCCCAAAGAGAATTGATAGGAGGTAGAGAGAAAAGTTGACCTCTTGTATGATAAGTACATAAATTTGATGAAAATCGTATCAGCTTCAGTATTCAATCCAATTACCAATTACATTGTTGACTGGAGCCACTTGAATTTCCGAATGAGTTTAAATTTCCCCTTATTTTTATCTCTCTTCCTTTCTCTCTCTCTCTCTCTCTCTCTCTCTCTCTCTCTCTCTCTCGCTCTCTCTCTCTCTCTCTCTCATATATATATATATATCATACGTAAACTACTCTTACGCTCCCGTTTATGGTTGTCTGGCTGACTGTTCCTGTTGCTGTCTTGAGTCACAGTCAAAGTAAATCATGTGAAAACAATTCCAACATGTACGATATAAAACATAGATATATTGCAAAAAAAAAACCAAGTAGCTATCGATTTTAATGTATGCGCAATAGGCAAATGGCGACCGAAAAAGTGGAAAGTTGGAACATGAAACAACCGAAATGGAAGCAGACACTTGTGAGTAGTATGTATACGATAAGTATACATACAAAAAAGAACTGCGAAATATATAGAGAGAGCTTTGATACATGAGCGCATGCATATTCTCTATGTATTATTTATTGTAGTTCTTCCACATCATCCGTGTCTGTTCTTTTCTGCTCAATTTATTTGAATTTATTATGCTTGCTTAAGTGAGTGAGTATTGTGTGGTAGACAAAATCTCTTAAGGAAATATATTTCATATCGTACCTCTACATACTTTTTATGCTCCTGTCATATGTGTATCTGTATGTATAATAAAATTGTGGATTTGAGGATTCCATAGCGGATCCCAATTCTGGTGGCGGTGTAATTCGTATGGACAACACACAGAGACGTCTTCACGATTCCAATTAGAATTATCAAAATAAAATGGTTGCAAGCAATGCACAGTCAAATTCAGATTATTAATGATTTATGGGGGGAAAATTTCCTCAAAATATCTGTGGCTGAAGTTGAAGCGACTGGGGTTGCTTCTGTTTAATACTGTAGAATATGTGTAATACGACGAGCAGTGAGACTCTCCAATTATAATGAAACGATGCCTTCCCCAATGGGAAATGGTTTATGGTTTCGTGTAATAAAATCCACATACAAAAATAATGTAATTTTGAAAATCGATTTCCCCATCTTACCTGTCCATCCATCTATCTAGAATTGATTCATCTAAACTGAAAGTGAAAAACTTTTTCTTTGTCTCTCTCTCTTTCTCTCTCTTTGAGTGTCTTGTGGGGGAAAGCCAATGATGGCTTGCTCGTTTACTCCTCTCGAGTAAAAACAGAAAATATAGAGAGTAGAAATGTAATTAATTTGGCGTCTGGAGTTACCTCTGTATAGATTGCACTCGGTGGACTATGGACTTTGGAGTTTTCCAACAAATGAGTCGAATTGAAATGTAGCCATTGAGGGAATTCTACAAGTTAACGAGTCAGAAGAGATTCCCTTTGTCTATCTTACACACACAATCACATTGTTCGTCCTCTCTCTCTCTCTGTCTACATGGACTGGTCAGAGTTTAACGTTCACCTTAACTTAGTCTTAGTCATCTTCATGCTTTTTAGGTTTTTCCACAAGTTTTCAAGTCCCTGGTTACTACTTATTGTTATTGATAGTCATGGAGAAACTACGATCGTGTCTACACTCAAGACAGAGAGAGAGAGACTAGATCACAGTACTTTTCCAATAAGCTCACCAGTCTTTAGTTTACAATACTCTGTGGACGGGTACACTTAACTCAAACAAGTTCGCGGATCAGCAATCAGTTGTCAGATGTCTTTAATCAGAGCGAAAGAGGAAATTTTGGGGATTTGAATTCAGAATACGGAATTGCAAGTGAAATTTGTTTAGTGTAACATACATATGTATATCCGTACATGGAGTTATCGAATGAAAACTAATAGAGCCTTTAAATGTAATAATAGAAGAAATGGAATGAAGACTCGAGGTAACATTTGACAATACAAAGGAGAAAGAGAAAGAGACGGAGTCTAGACATCATTTTTATAATGTGTGTGTGTACGACGTAGACTTTTTTTTGTCTCCATAGGATGGAATTCAATAGAGGGAAAAGTAAAAGTAAAAAAAAAAGCATATTGAGGTTTCTCTTTCCCAAGAGTTATGATGGACACTTTGGGTAAAGGGAATTTGGGGAATTTATATGGGAGGAAGAGTTTGTGTGGCGTCAATGTTGTGTAAAGGAAAGACGAAAAGAAAATATAACGTGGATATTTTTTTAAAGCCTTATTGATTCAATGGGCTTTGAACCTTGAAAACTTTCTCCCGTGATTTTTGACTAGTAGCCGTCATCGTCATCGTCGAATTGAGAATTGAGAGACTCTCTTTCTTTCTCTGTCTCTGTCTCTCTTTCTTTTTCTGTGTGAAGGCTTTTAGTTGGAGTAGCAATTCGAACGATAAGTTTTTCAAATGGAAGCAAAGTAACATCATGAAACCGAACACACAGAGTCCAGAGTCCAGACTTTTTTTTTTTTAGCAAAGTTGCAGCTTGAGCGGACCTTAACGCAGCATCAACTTGGATCAATACTTTTGGTCTGACCTGGGCTTCTCTATGTATATATATATATATGACCGTAGCTCAACCGAAAATACCTCAGGAAATAAGTGCAAGGAGCATACCTACACGTATTCTATGGAGTTGACTGAAAATTCGCATGCTTTGAACTACATACTATAGTGTGTCTTAGGTGGGTGTAAACAATGTTTCATCTAGTCTTCTTCTTCTTCTCCCTTGTTTTTATTCTATACCTCACGCTGGTTTTTGATCTTGGTCCTGTTTCACTCTGTTTCTGTTTTAGTTCAAACTCCAGGCTGGAGTTTGCATAAGCTAGCCTGTTGTTCTATCTCTCTCTGTTTTTCCGCCCACTCATACGAGGAAGACACTTTTGGATCCGTACATTTAACTACGTTCGTTTGGTTTGCATTTGTTGATCTCAAGTCCTATATACTTCCCCACCTTTGCTTATATTATTACATTGTTTGCTCCGAATAGTCTCTAACAACAAACTGGGTTTATTTGTATTTTGAGTCGAGGATGACGATGTTACCATGAAAATTCTCTCCCCGTGACAACGTTTATTACACATTCACTTTTCTGATTACTTTACTTGCAGGGGAAAAAAAGTCTGGTGCAGAAAGGTTCTCACATAAAAGGTTACACAAAATGCCCATTAGGCTCAGGAATAGTCTCTTGGAAAATTAGATCACCATAAATTTCACTCTGTCATCAAACCAGCACCCCGAACACACACACACACAGACAGTCAAACCGACATACATACCCCCACAGTGCCTGACCCTCTTCCTCCCCTCTCGTGGTCTTTTATAATGTCATCATCAAAAACTTCTTTCTTGGTCTTTCGTCTTTTATATATGTGTTTTTATTATTATTATTATTATTATTATTTCTATTATTTTTACACACAACGGATTTCATTACAACTACAAAGGAATCATTTTGTCTGAGAGTTTCCTTTTGAGTAAACTATGGAAAATGGAAAAGTCTGTAGGTAGAAATCTTTTAGATTTTCATTACTAGACTTTTCTGTCATCATTAAGTTTTTATACAGTTTTAGAGAGAAATGGATGAATTTTGTATTCCTTGCAAGTACTTTAATTGTATTTAGTTAAATATTGGACCAAAGCAAGAATGTTTTGTGAGAATAATTTCCTGGTTAGCCGCATGCACAGATAAAATGATGACACAAGGAAGGAAAGGGGAAATGAAACGATCGTGCATGATGACAGTCTGTTTTTTTTTGTTTACGACAAGAGTTTTGCATTTGGGGGGGGGGGGGAAAGAACAAAAAAAACGACGCAGATCTATTGTGCGCTTGAAAAATATTTCTTTGGAAAATATAGGTAATTAAAATTTCCGAGTCAAGATAACTAATGACGTCGTAAACAATACGGAGATAAGCTCGCCGAATGGGCTTCTCAATGAACTTATCAACTAAAAATGGATTGGTTGTCGGTTCCTCACAGAACAGAACAGATAAGAGACTTGACTTTTGTAATTTATACCCATTAGACTTGAGAGTTCAAGTTAATGTAAGCAATAGGATCCATTGCGGCAATTTAAATGGCCTCACTTGCATATGTAATGGCCACATTCCCCCCTCCCCCCATATAAGTTGTCTGCTAGCCGAAAGAAGATATGAAACAAGACACAAGAGTTTTACACACATGCGAACACGAGAGAGAGAGAGAAAGAACTAATTTATCCGTTGAAGGATGAAGTCAAGTACTAATCTTATGGGATCCGCATTGAGATAGCTGCCACTAATAATGAGTAAATGAGAAGATAAGCAGTTACTTAGGACTCATTTGTCAAATCTCAATTAACTTTCCATTTCTTGTGTATTGTGTAAAGTGTATGCAAGAGGATTCCGTTTTTTACATTGTATTTTTCATATATAGTCCCCTGTAAAGTTTCATACTTGAACTGCTAAAGATTTCAATAGAGTGTTAATTGGTTAACGTTCTTTAGTATTTGTGTGATAGCACTGCGGACTATAGCAATAAGAGATCAAACTTGAAGATGTTTTTCATATCCGCGGGCATTGTTCATTGAATTGACTAAAGATTAAGAATAGGATTACATTTACATTTCGTCTAGATTTATTGTTCTATCATATTTCATATCGATGAGTCTCATTTTATAATTCAAATTACTAGGGGAGAATTGTGGTCCGGCATGAGAAGGCGATAATATTTTAATTAAAGTATACGCAGACATTGTTGATAAATCACTGTTTATGAATTTAATCCTTTTATCTCCAATTTCATGAGAAATATATATACATTTGGTATTTTTTGGATTTCTATTCCTGCCAAATTTTAATTGATTTAGCCACACGATGCAGATTGCAGATAAGTCACTCAGCTTCCCTTGAAAATTGTCATAAAATAATGAGTAAAACTACGAGATGCTTGCATGTGTAAACTCTATATAAAATATAATATAAAAACTCTGTGTAAGAGTTGTGCATTTCAAAATGCAATGTCCATACTTCACAAGAATTAGTAATTCATATCATGTTGTGGTCGAGTGTAAATTTATCCCTTGAGGTCAGAGAAAAACAACGGGGGATTTTGCGATGGTATTTGGGATTTTCATTTCTAGTTTTCCATGTACATTTTTGAATGTAGTATGTAGTATGTATACGATAGTATATATATATGTAGTAGGTAGTTTCCATTTCCTATACTGAAATTGTTAAATGGTAATAGAAGAAAAAATTTCAGTAGCCGAGTGTGCCCACAAGCTTCTGTATCCAGCAGCTAACTAAAATGAAAATGACTGCAAAGCTTTTGCTCGTACAACAAGTCCTGACTCTGACTTTGAATGAATGCGTATTATACAGTGAAAGTTATATTTTTTTTTGAAACACAAGTGTGTGTGCATGTGTGTGTGTGTGTATTTATTATACAATCTTACCATACTGTGCACTGTGCGAGACTTGACGTTGACTTTTAATGTCATATCAAATGACTAGTGTATATATACAACGGAATCGCCCATTAATCTACTGCTACTACACTTACTCTCTCTCTCTCTCTCGTTTTACTCCTTAATCTTGATCTTCTGCTTCTGAACAAATAAACTTTTATAGATGTCTGTTGAAACCAAAACTTGATAATGGCAGCTGTTATGCATATAGCTTTTTATATATATCATCCCTTGGAGATCAAAAGCAAAAAGTAAAAACATAAGCTACACACTGACATGTCCGTTCAGATATAAATATAAATACAAATGTGCATGTAGGTACAAGACAAGCCAATAACCAACAGAAAACAGCCGGTCCAGTCTCAGTCTCAGTCTCAGCCAAAACATATCAGTAATAATGGGGAAAAGACGACGACGACGACGACGAGTGTTAAACATATGAGTATAAATATAAATATCTGCGTGTGTATCGTAAATGTATCTGTACATACATACGATTCATATAAATTTGTATACAAAGATGCATCGAGTACAATAAGAGATTGACTGGGGACCAGATACAATATTTATTTTTATTTCATTTCCTCTCTCTCTTTCTCTCTCTCTCTCCCATTTCCTATCTCCCCATGAGGTTTCTTCTCCACTGCCTTTTTATTGTACGTATATATGCATACCCATGGACAACGTATATTAGGATTTTCAGACGAGGCTTACACTTCAAATCACAGTGTGGAGTATCGCCATTCAGTGAGAATGGGAAGATTCTTATGGGGGTCAACGAGGTTTCGTCTCCAGTTCTATCTGTAATAGGGCAGCAGGGAGAAATAATGACTACGGATATACCCGATACACTTTTACTATCCAAAGCTTACGTACGATATAATTCCCTCCTATATAAATCTGAATCCCTGTCCGTCTAAATCTTCATATACACTATATTACATTACATATGTAGTTTCTTTTCTGCTTTCGAGAGGATATTTCACAAATGATCAAACATTACTTAAATGTGTTAAGCTCAATAACCACAAATAAATACATACACCATACCAAATGATTTGGGAGAATTGTGAATGTGAGCTCAAAAGTACACACATTTCAAAGTTCACTCAATCCTCATTAGTGGTTTTTTTCTTCTCTGACTAGTAAAAACACAGCCATAAAAAAATTTCATATCCGAATTTTTCGTCATGCTTCAGAAATTAGTTCAAATTCTAAATAATTCCTCAAATGTAGACTCAAGTTATGCAAGTCTCAATTCAGGCCGTGAGAATACGATCATATACCACTAAAATGCACACTTGAAATTGAAATTACACACCTACTCGGATTCTAAACCATGCACACGGTAAAATAACTACAGTACAGCATACACAAGGCAATAAAATCCAGAACACAATTTTCATTCATAAAGCAAAATTTTCCCACGCACTCATAAGTATTTACCTACATCTTTCCATGTCCATATCATGACGACCGAAACGAAGAGATTCCTTCATGTGGAATTATTTCTCAAAATATATTTTGCATGCCAATCGTATAATGATGTTAGTTTTTTGTGTATTTCCTCGCTAGTTGCTAATTGCTAATTGCTAATTGCCTACACGCATACTAATCAAGAACTGTGCAAAACTCAAACAGGTATAAAATGGAAACGAACGAATGAACTTTTTGTATCCATTTCCTCCGATCTGAGTTCTCCAAATAAAGAAAATGGTTCAAATCCCATCAAATTGACTCTGGACGTACTGAAAGTAAGTGAAATTTCATGGTACCGAATTTTATGTGTCCAAGTTGTGGGGAACCAACAAAACAACCGACCGACCATGCGGAGCTTCAGCAAAACATATCATTAATGTTTTAAGTTATTGCATTTTAAACGCGGTCATTAATGGCTCATTAAAAAAAAAACTTTCTTTTCCAGCTCTCATTGTCACAACCTTCATTTGCTACAGGCTAAATAGCCGCATCTCGAATCATGAGCGTACTTAAAGAGTCTTCTTCATATTTTTTTTTAGTATACAATCTATACAATTATCCACTAGACTAAAAGACGCTAGCGTAGCCTTTAAATTAAGTGCTGTGAAATCTCTTAAATATTTCAGAATGGTATTTGATACTCGATTTTTGTTTTGTTTTGGTGGGCCATACAAAAGCGTGAGGAGTCACGATTAGCCACACTTACAAAGAGCAGACATTACTATGTGAATAGAATATGGTAAAAGAGCTTGAGGTGGAATATTTGAAGAGTGTGTGTGAGGTTTTTGGTGATCAATTCGGATACTTTTTTTTTTGGTCTAATCGCCATCCCATGAGGTGGGATGGGTCTGTAGTTTGTACATAGAGAGAGAGAGAATGGGATGATTCGCAAAAATAAGGTAGGTTGTCATAGTTTATGTGGATCGAGTAAGTCAGAGCAAGAGGATTTATTGGCATTATGTATATTGTATATACAAAAGGAGAAGAAGAAAAAAATGCCCACATCATCTATTGAATTGATTCTGTGCTATGCTTTATGGAAAATGATGATACATGGGATGAGTGTGTTTGTGTTTGTTTGTGTGTGGATGCAGTATGCAGTTGGATATCCTCATCTCATGTTTGTACTGTTCCCCTTTTCCTTCGTGTTGTATACTGTAAATATTTGAGAATATAAACATGAGGTTTATATATATGGAGAACACAACACAACCTCTCTGGTGGGTCAGAAATTAAAACGAACTGTATAGGTATATGTCTACAAGTCTGCACCATTACATTGCATTGCGGAGGATCTTGAATGTGTGTGTGTGTTTGTTGGAAATGAATGTGATAACATTGGCGAGGGAGTGTGAAGACTGCTTTGGGGCGAATACGAGAGTGCGAGAACTGAAAGAGAGAGAGAGAGAGAGGGAGAGAGAAGAGGAGAGCCCAACTGGAGCACAGATTGATTACAAGGAGGCGTGTGTAAAGTGCAAAAACAATCTGTACAGTCAAAATCACACACTATAAATTACACACGCAACTTGCATTTATAATGGGAATGATTGGTTTTCGTACGATGCGATATAGGTAACTAGAATGTCAGAGACTCATACGGGCTCCTTACATTTCTCCTTTTTCATTAAGGGCATACCATGCGCTTCCTTGCAAATCCTTCAAATTCCTACAAATACTAAATCTCTCAAGATTTGTTGCAAATGATTTTTGGGTGACTGTATTTACATTGCCGTGGTTTATTGTATTGGTAAAATATGTAAATGGAAGCGGAAGACTCCTGAAAGATTTTGAAGAAATTCATCATGAAAATAGCACACGGAACAGATTTTTTAAATGACAAGGACGAAGTTTGTAAATTTACTCGTCTTCTGCCTATATAAGATATGTACGTATATAAAAATAGTAAACTGTATGGTGATTAGAATTTTATGTATTTCTTGTAGTCCTAAGGGATTTGGTCGATATTGATACGGATCTGTCTAGGGAATTGTACAGAATTTTATAGCTCTGAAACGAAGTTGGAATTAAAAAGTTAAGTACTATACAATAGCCCCTTGTTTCCTTGCATGAATTGAGACGAAAGAGTCTTTTTCATTCTTTATTGCAAAGTTCCGTTGGGTATTCAATAACACGAAAAAAACCGTTGGAAATCATTTATTTTATGACTTTTCATTGACGAGAATTGTGTATATGGTTGAGGAGGTTCTTTTGGCGTTAAATAAAATACGATTTATATGGGAAATAAGTCAGCCTGGTCAACCCCATCATTATTTAACGATACACATTCGGTTTGTATACGCAACTTTGGATACTCAAAGTCATAAAAGCACTTCCAGAAAAAGCAGGATTTGTCGTACGTATTTCCAGGAAATCCCTCACATGATTCGTTTAAAACGGTATAATTAAAGAATGAATAAATGTGTACGATATACATATATGATTTCGGGCAATTCCACGTTCCATTCTTTCCGTACAGCCAGAGCATATCTAAAACTTTGCATGTAAAACTTAAGAGTAAATCTTTTAATATTAAAAAAAAGAGTGGTCAAAGACTTTTTCATAGGTATATATTGGACTAATCTTGATGCTACTGATGACTGCTTTGTAGACGACTCGATTGTCAATTTCCGTGTCGTTTGTTGATTTCGGAAGTTGTGAGGATCTAAAGATTTGGAATGAAATGAAATGAAATGGTATTGTATGTGGGGATGAATGAGAAAGTTTGGTTAGCAAAGAAGAGGACATTTGTTATGGAAACTGATAGGGATCTGCTCGAACATTAATTCCACAGACTTTTCTTTGTCGCTCTCTTCCCTCCTCGTCCTCGTGTGAATGTAAAGATACCTATATATTCCCTTTTACTACAGTCCGCATATAAAATAGTCACCTTTCCCTACACATTACATATTATTCTCTTTCCGTTCGTTCTCATATCCCATCTCACTCACCTCTAAATACAGATACATACAGATACTTTCAGTTCCTTTGAATTTCCAGAACTAAAAGCCGAGATGTACAAAAATTCAAAAGACATTTCTCCATTTTCTCCGTACATATAAACTGCATGAGAATGAGACATTTTACGATAGTTTTAGATGTCAAGTTTAAATTTGTAAAATTGTATGGAAAACAACTGTGGTCCAAGATAAATTATAATGTTTGCTAAATCTAAGGGGAAAGTAAATACAAATACGGAAATGTAAACAGGTGTATTTGCATCAGCTTACAGATGATGTTTGGTATTATGAGAAGGGACGAGGACAAAGATAGTTGAAACAGCAGTGTAGCACAATAATTTGACTGAGAGTAAATAGTTTTCCGAGATGATTATCGGAGGGGAAGAAGAATTATCAGGAGAGAGAGAGAGAGAGCGGATGGATAACTCTTGAATGCTTGATTGCGTCGATGGATCATCGTGGTATTCATACCACCTCGGCCTGTGGGAACACACCGAGATCATCTCTTCGTTTTACTGACTTGCCTACACGGAACACGACCTTTTATATATGCTGTTTGAATGCGTAATAGCCACCCAGTAGCAATCCCTAATGCTTTTTATTTAACCATTCAAAATACCTTACTAATTGCTTCTATTCCATTCATTCATAAGACAAATGCTCACATTTAAACCATCTCTCATTCCCCATTGTTTATCTAATAAGCTAATATACCTTCAATATCCATATATAAATGTGCACTATATATATATACATATCTCTAGCGTTTTGTTTGCATAGGCTAGGTACTCAAACTTCCAGCTTTCAGCTTCCGCTGTACACTTTGGATTTCCATTCCTTAAGCATACTTCATACTTATGTATTTATAAGGAGACGAAGGAACGGAGAGATAAAAAAAATGGATGGAAGACTCGATAGAAAATTTACAAACTGCTCCAACCTTCTTTCAAATACCAAGTTTGTAGTGGATATTGTCGATTAGTTTATGAATCAGCTATACCAAACCATCAAATTCCCAATACAGACAGAGAGAAAGAGAGAGAGAGAGAGCCCGAATGCTATTATGTTAATGTTGCACTAGCCAAGATTTTTTCCTTCCCCATATTAAAATTCTTTAAGAGTGGACGTGGATTATTTTTTATGAAGCAATATATTCTACTTTGTCTACTATGAGAACAAATGGTGAATCATGTTCATAATCAGGCAAGTGGCTGTAGAAGAGAGTAGAAAATACATTAAGCATAATCACCGTCTCTCAAAAAAATTTCAATTTGTTTTAATAATATGTAGCAAAACTGAGTGGATGTACACTGAAAACTTTTGTGTCGTGTTTATAAAAACTTGGCTAAATGGAGATGAATTGTTGACGGAGCGCGTGTACACGTAACATGATAATTGAGGGAAAGTTTTCGGTTCTGTCCCAAAAACTTGGACGATAAGGAAGTGAAAGTGTGAACGGTGTGAGACAGAGAGAGAGAGAGAGAGAGAGAAAGAGAGAAAGTGAGTGAGTGAAGCGTCCGCTGTAGCGATCATAACACTTTCAAAAACTTGAGACTAAACTGAAGCATACTATTTTCCGTTTCATTATTTGACGGCATGTATTTAATATTTCCGCATTTGAGTATTTCCAGTAGAAAACTATTAAGTTGAAGCGTCATAACATTTCTGGTGAGGGGAGAGAGAGAAGGGAGGCATCAGAGCGAATTTGTTGACTTGATCTTGAAATTATTGTCTACTCATAACTCTCTCGAGCTCTAGTCAGATATTATAGTGAGAAACTTTTGTGAGTTTTAGTGTGCCAACTGAGGTTGTGACATGGACATGAGTCTTGAGCGGATTCCTCTTGAGCTTTTCTCTCGCTCTCCCTCTCCATTTGTACAATACCATTTGCCATTTATGTTTGTTCACCATCTTCTTGGACTGTTCTTGACGGTTACAGCAAGAGCAAAAGAGATTGAGACAAGTCTATGGAGAGAAATTTCCAAGTTTTACGAGCAAAAACAAAGTTGCCTTCCCTCGTAATCCTCCGATTTTCTCAACAAGCTCAAACTACTAAAGTTGTAGCCACAGCCTTATTGTATAGACTTATTGTACACAACTATCGTACACACACACACACACACCCGAATTTCACTTGAGTCAAGTAATTTGCCCGTGTTGTTTTTTCATGGGTCCGAAAACGAGCGAGTTTTCTTTCTGCACACAAACAAACACACACGCGCATATAAACATATAAAAAACTATAATCCTTGAGTAAGTTTTACTAAATTGTTCTTTCATCTTCAAGTTTAGCACAAATCAAGTTTAGCACAAATGAAAGGTGATCTCGTTACTCCCCTTTCTTCCATATGCTTGTAAAAAGAAATAAAACTGAGCTAAAATCTATTGTGTGAATCCGGGGAATCTATAAAGTTATGGCCCTCTTTTGTCTTAGTTGCGTCATTTTGCATGAGATTTTACATGATGAACAATATAAGAACTCTCGTCATATGATATTTCTTTATGACATGACATTATAGAATTTGAAATGAAAATTCTACAATGGAAATTAAATGCTCCAACTTTGTGTTGTATGGATATATTGCTACCACTTTCCATGTCCACATTCGCACAACAAGAACTCAATTCTCAATGGAAATGATTCGTGCAATATAAAGTAATAAGAGGAAAAGCTATTAATTTTATTGCTGGTAGCAATTTCCAGCTGGAAATGTGCATGGATACTTTGTGAAATTAGTATGAGCACTTCAATTTGAGAAATGAAATGAAATGTTGCACGAATGGGTGAAGAGGAGACCTTGAAAACGTTTAAAATATAATTTAAATCGTAATCGTAAATTCTTGTAATTTGCAATAATCTCCAGTCAACACGGATAGTGAAAGAGAGAGAGAGAGAGAGAGACGGAGTTTACCCATTCTAAGTTACCCTAGGCATAGTCAAAACAAAATTTATTTTCATGTTTATGCATGTGAACTGAGTATTGATTTGGTTGGTGAAGGGATGAGAAATACAGATATTTATAACACCGAGAAATGTACATAAGGATTGAATTTAGAATTATCAAGAGAGAGAGAGAGAGAGGGAAATAGGAAAAGAGATGGATATTGAATGGAAGATGGGTAATTTGAGTCTATGCGTTAAAAGTGAGCTATAAACTATTGTACATTTGAGGATATGTACAGATATATAAAGTTAAATTCAATATACTCTCAGGGAAATAAGACTTCAACTTGATTTGGAGGGAGAGGAATAGCAAGGAAATCAGTAGAGAGTAGCCATCAAGTAAAGCCAGTCAAAGAGATAACAAATTCAATTTATTATTGAGGGGTAAGGATTATATTCTACTACTTCTATTTGGGCATTCTCAACATATATCTGATGGAATGGCAGTCTATTCTTGAAACATGGAACTGGAGGCGGCAGGAGAGAGAGAGAGAGAGAGAGAGAGAGAGAGAGAGAGAGAGAGAGAGAGAGAGAGAGAGAGAGAGAGAAAGAGAGAACAGACTCTCTAACTTTCCTTGTCCTGTTCTGCAGTGTGGTGTAGGGTATACGTAGTGTAGGAATTTCCTCAATTCAATCTAGTGTTTCAATCTGGTGTAGTGTACTGTGCCCTATATTTTTGTAGCACAACATGAGTTTCATCTATACCTACCTGTTTCTATATACCAGCTACCTACATCTATGTGTGTATTGATATCCAAGGGGAAACTAAATTTGGCAAGGAATCGTTGTTACCAAAAAACTTGATTGTAGTTTGGATGACGTGTTCTTGGTCTCACTCTCACTTCGATACTGGACTGTCTCCATCTCCCCGTCATTCACTATGTCTTCACTTTAGTTCCAACAAAACTTTTGAACACAGCTCAATATCTAATTAATGTACCTACTAGAGAACTCGAAAGGTTTCCCACTTTTTCTTTTTCTATTCTATTCGATATTTTTTCTTCATTTCACAAAGGACGAAGAAAGTCGATGGAGCAGTCCAGTCATCATTTATATTCTGCGGGGAAAATTAATTGGAAATGAGTTTAAGTCGCGTACATTTCCGTTTTATTTATGTACAGGTTTTTAATTATTCTATAGTGTTCTCAGTTCTCATGTGTTTTTCTGTTGGAATTTAATGAGTAACGAGTACTGAAATATTAACCAATATCAGTTACATGTTACATCACTTGCTATTCGGTGAACTTGAAGCTATTTTCTTCAGAATTGTTCCACTAATGACCGTGGCTGTAAACCATGAATACCCCAACTCGTGCAAAATGGAGAGAAAGAGAGAGAGAGAGACTGTAATAAATCCTAGATGTTGATTTGCGTTGTTGCATTTAATGATTTCCTAGAGAGAAATTTCTTTCATGCGATGAGCTCGTTTGAGATCCATAGGAGGCAAGAAAATATATCTCTTATTAGTCATACACAGTTGCATATTTTGCATCATGGGGTTTAGTTGGAAACGATTGGCCGTGGCCATAGAAAGTGAAAGTGAGAGAGAGAGAGAGTATGGTAGATTTTTTTTCTTCTTTTCTCGGAAGTAGGAAATGTTGTGAACAGATAGTTTGACCCACTTTCCCACTGAGTGAATGACTATTGAATAAATCATGGAAATGTTTCAAGATTGGCCATGAAATATGGGGAGTCCTTTTTTTACTCAACGGGAAAGAAATAAACCGTAATGCACTTGTGTACGAAAATGATGCATGTTGCATTCTTCCGTCTTCCGTCAGCTCACGGAAAAACCGAGGGAAAAGGAAAGCTTCTCCCGTTTAGACTTTGATATACACAGTTTACGTTTACAATGTAAGTACATACATTTTAGTGTACACAGCATGTGACATATAGAAAATGTAAAGGACGAAGAGGAAAAAATGACAGAACTTTTGAAATTGAAAGACTTTTCTCACATTTTATACTCCTCCTCTTTACTTTAAAAAATATGCTTTTACCTTTTCCCCCTTCATCTTTACTTTCACTTGCCGGATGCACATAAAAAATAAAAACGTTGTAAATTCACCTGAAAAATTCAATTATCCTTGTGTCAAATAAAAGCACCTCTGCTCTTTTACATTTTACTTTGAGATGACAGTTCAGGGTTCAAGCACTTTAGATTCTATTTACATGTAGAAAGCAATTTAGTGTTCCTTTTCCCTCGACTATACTATACAGATACAGATACAGTATACACAGTCCAGGTAATACATTTTGATTTGAAATGAAAACGTTTTTGACATTCTTACTGAGATTTTCAAAATATATGCGATTATTCTGCGATACGCAAACACGCTTTGAATACATTTTAATGAAATCTGAATTTTGTTTCGTTCGTCGCGCTCAAGCATACTGTGGACACGTTAGTTTCTCATGGTCCTTTAAACATTTCACATGCATCTCTTTCTCTTTACGTATACTGAAATAGTCAAAAGTCAAAGGGAAAGGATTTCATTTTTTCATGCCAGAAAATTTCATCATTTCATTGAAATATCTGTATAATATTGGAATCTACACTTGTAAGATCCGGACACTAGGACTTAATGCTCTGCAAAAAAAAATGACACATCTCACATTCCTTTGAAGGGTATAAATCTAAAAAGATGTGAATCCTTTAACAAGACTATCTCTTTAACTAGTCGCAAATTTTTTTTGATCAGATTCCTTTCAACTCTCAAGAAAATGCCAATTCCCGGCATTGACAGTTACAAATCGAAAGTAGACACTCAGCTCTCAAGGAGCGACAAAAAAACTCTTTCTGATTCCATCACCAACTGTAGATTCTGAAGAAAGGAAACCCTACAAAAAAAATCCAAGCTCAAAGCCGAGACAGAGAGAGAGAGAGAGAGAGAGAGAGAGATGGGGGGAAAACTTTTTATACATTACAATGGTCAAAGTCATGTACAAGAAAGGACTGCATATTTTGTGCTGTACAAATTGGAACATCCTTCTGTATTACCCAATGACTGTGGTGTAGTGTATATGTGTATATATCGTACTTGTATATTTCTATATGGATTTCCAACCCGCATGTTAAAGACCGACTTTGATTCCAAATCCGAACCTTACAAAATAGTTGTACTTAAGCGTACCCAGATTGTAGACTACTATAGTCTGTGTGCTCCATGTACGGATACATACAGACTGTGAGAGAGGGAGAGAGAGAGTAAGCAGAACGTCACAAAAGTCACAAGCTCCGTGAACCCTTTAAATTTTACATGGAAAAGAAGTTTACCTGTCATGCTGAGAGTTGATAGGAATATCTTTAATATCTGTAGAGATCCTTTAAATGGAAAAAAGAATCCCAATGTGGAGTCTTCGGAATGGTGTGCCGACTACTGACTACTGACTAAAATCCGCCATCATATCAAATCCCATCCCCATGACTTTCCCCTTATGAACGACTGTCAGAGAGTATTTATTTTTTTCAAATTAAAATTAGAATCAAAAGTCCAGACAAGGGACAGCGATACCGTACAAATGATTAAGGATGATATGATGATGTGATTACACAAGTAAACTAGTAGTGTATCATTTGTGCTGTAAAAAGTATGGGCAATGGTCAATGGATTTAATCGAATTTCTGATTTTTCCTGTTGATAAATACAAGTAAAAGGAGAGAGAGAGAGAGAGAGAGAGAGAAATAAAATGTGGCTGGCCGCTGGTGGCTCATATGAAAGTCATTTGGAATTGATAATGTGCCAAGAGAGCGTTGGGTTCTAGTCACGAGGGAGCACCCTCGCCGCAATTTGACTTTTTCTCAAAAGAAATGACTCGGCATGTATTTTTCTGATACATCCAACATCCAACTTCTCTCTCTTCCTCTCTCTATGGTCTATCGTCTTTCAATTTCTTCCCTGCTGCTCTTGAACCTCATGAGTTTGATGAGAGCTCAAAACAGGGAGCTGGAGAACATCAAAGTAACTAACGACGGTACTGTTAAGATCCCTATCGGATAATTTCACTATTTGTTGGATTCCTTCTCGTTATACATATGTACATACACGCTAACGCTCACGCTAACGCTCACGCTAACGCTCACACTATGGAGAACCCTCACAATCCCCCCAACCATGTAGAATGTAGACAGATACAGAAAACCAGAAGCAGAAAATCAGCAGCAGTTCACCAAGAAATTACCGAGGAAAAAAGCGCTGGTTCATCCTTAAGTCATTACTCGTGCCTTTAAATTAAAGATTTGGGCCTCTGATGTGTGTGGACGTCTGTGGAAAATTCATACCGAAATTTCTTATTTTCTTCATCAACTTTAAAAAGTTTGAATAATAAATGAACCCAGATTTTGACCTTGATGATTTGTTGTATGGAATTTCTACGGGTGGTTTTAGAATTGCATTTGTGATTTGAGAGCAGAAAGTGTGAGAGAAAGAAAGAGAAAGATAAGATGACCGTGAACCTTGAATTTTGAATTAGAATTGCATAATAAATTAGAGACTGTACAAATGCATTTCTCTTGGTTAGTAAATGGAAGTAGCAAATGTTGTGAGGTTGGAGGCAAGATAACAATGATAATAATAACAAAATGTATTAAAATATTTACTTGGGCAGTTGGGCTTGCGTTGGTGATGGAAAACAAGGAAAGTGAGCGTGGGTGGGGGTTCAAGGGAAAACGTATTTAGTTTAATGGATTCTCCTAAAGCTTCTTGACTCTCTCTCTCTCTTCCATTCCAACTACATACATGAGAAATCACAGGCATTAGATTTACATACCTTTTACTTACAACCCAGACTGTATGTAGAATGTAGTATGTAGACGCTCTTACACATGTAGACAATGTTTCAAGTCAGATTTCCAAGATTGCTATATAGTCAGCAGTCAACTTGATTATTTGGATTAGATTTGCTTAATATGGTAAATTAAGTTAAGGCCGTCTTTTTCTATTTACTCGTGACTGCCGACTCTAACCTTTGGAGAGTTTATATATTTTATTGTTGATTTTGTAGTTTCAACCGATACAACATGGCAAAGCTGTTTTTTCTCTCTAATGTTTGTTGTTGTTGTTTTTCCATCTTCGTCTACAAGTTGTTGTTGCTGGGCTTGAATAGGCAGAGGAAAAAAACTCTGATCCGATCCAAAATGTAGAAAATCCTTCGTCTATTACATAGAAAAGACGTTTTCCAAGTGCAGATATAAAATTGCATACAAAGCTATCAGATATGAAAGCAGTTAAAGCGCGACGCCGGTTGCACTGCCTATTCTAGATTTTATATGACAAGTCTATCCACAAGGTACGGCGGCAAGAAACCAAGTCATTGTGACGATGGAGGACTTAAAAAAATGTGCAAGATTGAAATTGAAATGGAAGGATATATACAGAAAACAGGAGTTGGAGACTGTAGAACTGTAGACTATATAGTTTGTAAAAATATGGATTTAAAGAGGAAAAGATAATTTGAAGAAAATCCAATATGTGAACATCGACATAAAACTTGGTAGCTTATTATTATTATTTGGGACGTGCAAAAAATATCAAATAAGTACGTATATATATACATAGGTATGTGTACTTGTGTGTGGAACGGAAAGAGACGAAATCCGGATTTGAAAATAGAAGGAAATGAAACGGAAATGTCGATTTGTTTTGTGCATCCACACACACACACACACACAAACACATCCACATTCACTTGTACATGGACTAAAATGGAATATGTATGTGCAAAAAGGAGTAAATGTAATAGGTATAATGAAATGCAAGTCGTAAACGGGTAACCAGAGAAATATTTTGTTCACTTTCCGTTTCAACAGTATAATTGCATTGCAGGTAGAATTTCAATTTAGTTCCACTATAGTGAGTGGGTGAGTGAGTGAGTGAAATAGTGAGTGAGTGGGGCATGGTCCTCCGATTACGATTACATTGAGTTGAGATCTATTGGGAGTGAGGAGACTTGTAGACAGTGTACATGTATATGTATGAGTCTGACTAGTGTGAGAGCCACCTCAGCAACCTTCATCTTTTTTCTCTGGTTTTCCCCTTTTATATATATATATATACTATTTCCCAACATATTGCCGCTCCTGATTGCTTCCAACCTCCACAACCTTTTTTTCTGTCTCTTTCTCACTCTCTCTCTTTCTCCTATCTTTGTATTAGGGCGGAAGTGGGAGCTGAGAAAATGTAATCTGGTGAGATCCGCAGTCAATCTGAGTGCTGAATTGGGATCGAGAACGAGGTCGAAGACGGAAACAATTTATTGGCAAAGGAAGTCAATAGGAATTCAGGCGGTTCACTGAGGCCACAAAACCTAAAAGACTTACAAACGAGGAGTCTGAGAGGGAAAGGCCAGAGAAACAAAGCGAATGAGTGAATGAGAGAATACATGCAGCGTCCGTACGTGGGAGTTGGATAGAGGAAAAGACAGAGAGATAGTGAAAAGTTGACTATCATTGTAAGAACAAGTAGAATCACGTTTCACTTTTTTTTCACGATAAGATGAAGCTCTTGTTTGGGGATTCATTGGCCTGACAATTTCACAGAAACCATCAAAGTGAGTCAAATCTGATGCTGAGACTTTTTTCTTCACAGTTTCTCCCATTCACTTCCACACTATTTCCAGTATTTTTTGAACCAAGTAGAAAATTCTGCGATTACGAAATCTCTTTCTCTCATTGAAATACGATTACTTTAGTCCAAACTCCGAAGGCACAGTTGCAATTCTTATTACTTATGTTCCCTCCCTCTCTCTCGTGTTGTTTCTATCCACCAGCTTATAATGTTGTTTAGTTTTCATTCGGAGTTTACATTCATGTGTATGCATACAATTTTTCCGGTATTACCTGTAACACTCAACTATGGTAGATATACACTTACACTAGACTACACTCGTCTAATATTCAACTCTAAATGGATAGATATAAGAAATGGGAATTGTGTATTGTGCTGCACACTTGTCCCGCGTCTTCATGTAATACCCGACTTTGAATTTCACGACGGCTTTTGCTCTCAACCCTCTCCTCCGTAAATGTCTTGAGCATATTTCCCATATTTACATTTAGAAAGGAAAAGGAGCTTTGTGTGAGGAACATTTTCTGTATGGAATGAATGAGTAGCTCACAACTCTCTCTCTCTCTCTCTCTCTCTCGCCATCTCCGTCTCAAAACGTGTGGGTATTGTTTCGTATCGAGATCGAGAAAGGCTTGTGATTTTATATCCTAGAAAAGCTCCTCATCTTAACTGTTCTAATCTTTAATTATTCATACCACGAGAAACCAAACGAGAAACAGCTCATCTTTATCTACAAAGCCAAGCAACTACAGCTTTTAATTTTCTCCTTTCCCTCCCAAATTTTAATGGAGAAATTTCTCCTTTTAGTTCGTCGCTCATCCATTACATTATGATATTACGAGTTACCAACTGTGTGTGTGAGGAAAAGTATGTGTGGGCAGTTTGAATTTAGTACATATAGCGACGCAACATTAGTTTCAGTTTTAGTTTCGTTTTGACCCTATAATTTACCAGCTTGTTTGTAGTTTGTAGTTTGTAGTTTGAGCTTGTATGCATGGAAAAGCATCCTTTGAAGATACATTAGAAAGTTTTTAGCGTACCGCTTCATATTTTTTTAATAAATGTCTGATATCTTGCTCTATAATCAAAGGGGGAAAAGGAAAGGTTAAGATTCAAAGCGGACGGTGGGCTAAAAATAAAGCTAATTACAGAGACATGTACAATTTCATTGAGTATTTAAAAACGGTTGAGTCAAGAATTCTTTAATGTGCCCATTTGAAAATGAAGTGAATGCATTTGCTCCATGTTGGAGGATTTTGTATTTGTGAGTGCATCATTTCTACATGATGTACTATAGAATGTAGAAACAACTGGAGGAAGAGAAAAAAACAGGGAGAACAAAGGACGGCTGATGGATGAGGAGGGTCGTCGCCCATTCTAATCCATTCTATTTAACTCGAAAGCGGATCTGGTAAGTATTGACAGTAATGGAGAGAAAAATGTCGATGAAGTGGTCAGATTCGTGCTGATTATTTCCAGTTAACTGCAGTTAGCGTCTCGTCTGTTGACCAGTCGTTTAATTACCCCAATGACTTGAGCCTTGCATTCCGATCCACAGATAACAAGACGCATGCATCAATGTCTTCTGTCTACCAACCAAATCCAACCAACCGACTGTGTACAAGAAGAGTGTACAATCCGAAGACGACCGAAAGGCGAACACTAATAACTTAACTCATTGGCTTTATCTCATTTTCTTTTGTGCGCTTCTTCAACTTTTTCCCCCACTCCACACACACTCTCTCTCTCTTTGTACATTTTACATTCTTTGAACTTGTTACGAACGTCATTATCCTTTTTTCTCATCATATTCGAGAGCAGGATTTTTTTACAATTTATACACTTACAATAACAAGACGAGTTAATACAATAACTTGAAACAAAGAATAATAAGTAATTACTAATAGAGAAAAAATTATCTGTACAAGGCAGATGAATCTACTTGGATGTTTTTGGATACCTTGGAGGCGGAATCAACTTCCATCGATCAACTTACAACCATCGACTTGTGTTCATTTATTGAAAATTAGGAAAACTTCCATTGCTTTGTACAGTGAACGAATTTTATTCAGTTGAAACTGAATCGACACAAGTCGATGGTTGTAAGTTGATCGATGGAAGTTCAAACTCACGATCAGAATTCAGAACTTGTTTTAGGGAAATGGCAAAGAAGGGGACAAACTCGGGATTTGCATCTGTCAAGTCACAGTTCATGTTCGGGTTTGAAGTAGTTTATACATACATACTTTATTCATCAAAAAATGTCAGAGAAATTCGTAGGCAGGCTCATGTTCACGAGAATTGAGTTGAAAATGCGGTAGGTAAAGAGCGACTCTCCAGTTGTTCCTGGATTCTGCTGGGTTTTCCTAAGTCATGATGATCATGAGGAATTATTTCAAGTTATTGAATTCTTTTCAGCAGTCAGCCAACCCCATTTGTAGCTTTGACTTTCGTTTTTTTTACAGTCCAGGCTACCTGTAAAATGCATATAAAATATGAACGGAAACGACACAAGACACTGAGTTTGGATGGAGATTTTCATTTTCCATGCATATTGCAGATACAGGTGGGAAAGGCGTTTTACATTTTCCGTCTATACTGTCGGCAAGGAATTTCTCTTCGTGTTTTTGTCCCCCTTTTCTCAACTGATGACAAACTAAAAGCATGAAGCCTCTGTACTTTGTTTACATCCTGTGGACAAACGGCTGGCGTTTGTACACATTTTTATCCTTTTTTTCACTGGAAAACTTTCGTGTCATTTTGAAATACTGAATACTGAAAAACCTGGATTTTCTTCCATTTTATCGTGTGTGATTTACAGTAGAAACTCGGAATTGGTACATCTCTATAGCTCAAATAATACTCACATTGGTTGAATGTGGATTTGGATTTGGTTGAAATGGATAACGTGGAAAAATAATTTCTGTTCCCTCTACTTTATGTACATATGTAATATTCAAATTCTATTTCGAGACGTGAGTAAACATCCGTGTTTGCATGGCTGTTTACCGCCGTTTTGTATATAGATTCTTTGAATTTAAAATTAGAATTTAGAATGTGGAGCACAATTCGAAACTAATATGTATTATTTACATTAAAATACGAGAGAAACTGAAGGAACAGTTGGGTGGGACGATGATTTGACATAATGGTCGATATTTGAATATGTTTAAATAACTTTGTGTGTACTTGGAAGTTTTCGGTATGGCTTCTTGCTTGCTTCTGTGTTTGAGCAGCACCCGAATCCACAATCCACAGAGAGAGAGAGAGAGAGAGAAAATGTTTCCGAGTGCATAAAATGATAATTTCTTGTTACTTTCCTATCATTTATGATTGTGAGTTTCTGGCTACCTTGCATATATAATATAATATACCTTTCCCAGGAGAAACAGTCATCAAGACGAGAGGATCTAGAGAAACAATGATCATAAAGCTCTATGATTCATTTTCCTAACTTCAATCCACGTTTTTCCTTCCCCCGTTTGCCCATTTCTTCGTTTTTTGGAATGTAACCAATAATAATCATAATCATAAATATTAAGATGGAAAATAGAGAGTAGAGAGAGACAGAGACGGAGCCGCCGAGGGAGTGTAGTCGTATGTACGGAGAGGAAAGGAAAGGAACAGTGGGGAGTGTATTAAACTCAAGTTTACTCGGTAGTCTATATACAGTACAGCAGTGGAGGACATAAGATATATAGGAAAGCCCCATCTCCGTTTGCTCATACTCTTCAGAACTTTAGATCGTATCTTTGTGGAAATCTGATTTGAAATTTTTATCGTTTATTCCTTGTCATAGTGTCATTCTATCAACATTGAGGTTTAACAGAATTGAGACCATCAAGAGAACGAGGGTAGCCTATGTATATTTATTCCATAGTCTGGAAACTTCTCGAACCATTCCCCAAACATTTCATATTTTGCAGTGTAAAATATATAAACATAAATGTGTTTCTGTGCATCCATGTAGATTGTAGATAGTTCCTATGTATAAAGAGAGAAAATGTACATAATTTAACATTCTCCAGGCTCCACGTTCTAATTCTCTGCACAGTATATTGATTGAACATTTTCTGCATTTTGGTTTTTTCATATTTTGCCACATTGAAATAACTTATTTCAAATCACTACTTACAATAAAAACAATCTAGCTGCTGTAGGTATAAAAGCAGGTACAGTATGCAGTGAAAAAGGTTTTTGCACATGATTTCCTACTAAATCCGTGCTGTGTAAAGGAAACAAGATTTTTTTTTCTCCAATATCGGTGATGCACAAAAGTTTTTTCCCCGACTATCAAATAATCATGGGACGCGACGTGGATCTTGAAAACTTTGACAGGTTTTATCCACAAAAGACTTATTGTGAGTGTCTAAAGCCAGATTGTAGAATGCTTTGGCTTTGGGAGGCTGAAATGAAAGATGCCGGAAATTGCAAAATGCAGCAGTGGGTTCAGCCCATTTGAAAAGAATACAAAACGAAATCGTAATTGTTAGTTTTTGATCATAAGAATTAAAGTAGAGCTTTCTTTGTAGACAAGGAAACTCAAACTCATAGTGTGGCTAAGATAGTCTTTTCCCTCAAAAAAGCTCAAGTTCATGCAGTCAAAATAATGGTTTTTTCTCTTGTACAAATACAAAAGTCTTCATGCATGCATGTACTTATATACATATACGAAATGTCCAAATACTTACAACACACGAAATGGCAGTATTAACGAATAGTTAACAAGGTGGCACAAGACCGACAGTCTGAAGACGAAGAGTAGACGGGAGAGAAGTGAGTAGAGAAACTAAACTAGTGAGAGGACAAATAAAAAATCTTGATGGACACGGGCCCATCGTTCTGTCTGTCCATCCTCAGTCTCCGTGTCACATTAATGAAAAAAGACAACCTCCCGCCATGACAACTCTGAACTTTCTTCTCTCGCTCTCTCTCTCTCTCTCTCTCTCCTTCTCGAATCTCCCAACTTGAAGTTGAAAGCAAACCCAATATATTATGTGTGTAGTGTTGTGTAGTAACTAAGTACATACATACATATACGTATGGTGTAAAGGAACTGAGGGGAACCATTGGGACGAGAGAGTGTCCTCTTCATTCTATGTCCACAGCAGGATTTGTGATTCAGTTAAACTCTCATTGTAACTACAAGACTACAAGTGTATCAAGGTGTACACACTTTTCTTTCCATCTCCATTCTTTAGGGAAACGAGGAGGAGGAAGCCTTTTGCGTTGGCGTCTTCTTCTTGGTCCTTTTCCCTTCGCCCTAGTTCTTCCATTCTGTAGTCCACGTCCACAGTCCAAATTCCAGTAGGTACATACATACACTCTTTCTCTCTCTCTCTCTCGCTCTCTCTGAAGTCTCATTTCCAGTGTAAAGTATAAATTGTAATTCATGCATCCATATACATATATAGAGAGCATGTTGGATTTATTAAGTACATTGTGTCCCGTAGTCCCATCATTTTGCCTTTCGCTTCCACATGCATGTGTGAGTAGTGACTATGTACATACAGATAGTATGTAGTGAGTATCCCTCGTGAGTAGTTTCCCATATATGTACATGTATCCAGTCAGCTATAGCTATGATGTATGTGTACTTGTATGTACCTAATATGTAACACAAAAACATTCATACGTACGATATACAGATATGTAGATATTCCATCCATTCTTGTACAAATCTTCTTTACATTTTTCTCTATCATATATTATGCACATTTTTAAAATTATGTTAGTTTTCCTCTTTCTCTCTCTCTCTCTCTCTTTCGCTCTCTGAATTCTTTTTTTCTTATCCGAGAGAGAGAGAGAGAGAAATGTTCTGGAACTAGCGCAGCGTCCCCCGTCGTCTCCAGTCTCATCTCTCATTACAACTCCCAGGCTTTTGAGAGTCTGATCCCATTTCCATTTCATCTCACATCATTCTATTCTATTACGACACCTATAACTTCCTCTGTCTCCTACAATGAATTCTTTTGCATGTCAACATCATATCATCTCCGTTGAGGTTGCTGGAATTTGAATTTGAAATCTTCTTATCATATTTATATGATGGCCCATACATTACACACACAGACACACTTTTACATGAAATCATATCCATAGACTTTCATATCCATGTTTTTCATCTCATTACATAATATACATGCATAACTGTAGTCGTAATCCCTAATGCAAAAGTATGTATAGTCTTTGTCATTTTCATAATATGTTCCAAAATGTTCTTTTTTTTCCAGCAGAGAGGAGTTGTGTATTGTGTATGTATGAACGGAGGGAATTGCTTTATTCAGTGAAATCATTGCTGTGAAAATGTATTTGGTATTTGGTTGAATGTTGAAATCACAATGAATGCACTTTTGAGTCATGTTGACATACATAATTCCGTTTCAGCAGTATTTAGTTTTCACTGGACTTCTTACAACGTTTGAAGTTCATTGGAATGGATGGCCGGATGCTTAAGAGTATAGGCGACGGAAATTGATTCCTCTATTTAATATGCACTTCCTTTCCTTTTCCCTCCCCAAACTAAAACGCTCTCAGCAGTTGTTCAGCACAAAGAGCGAACAAGTGTTTTTCACCATCAAAAAAGTCCTGGAGCGATATGAAATGAAATTTTTTTCCTACAGGTTTTTCTACGTAAATTTGTGATCCAACTCAACTGACTAAATGTATGAGGTTTTAAATAGTAAATGATGTGCAGAGTACAATACAAAGTATTTATATATTTTTAGTTACTGTATCTGACGATGAGACTGAGGAGAGTCGATTTATGAAGTTTTAATACTAGGTACAAAGAGTTTATTTTTGAGCACTCTTTCTTTATTAAGTTGATATCAAGTTTCATAAAGTCGTCTACTTTAGAGTAGATCGATGTCTCGGCTGTCAATGTTTGAGTTTTGTGTGCAACTGTCAAGATAATGAGAGAAAGAAAGAAGGAGAGAGGAAAGCGGCAGCTGTTTAATCTTGAAGAATAAAATTTGCATATTAATGATATTAAGGAAATGAGTTTATCTCCGACAGTTATTTAAATGCTCAGGAATTCTTTGGAGAGTTGGTTTCACTCAAACTCTCTTTCACTCGTTTCTAGAAACTGAAAAAGTTAAAAGACGAAATGTACACGGGAGGTATATAATAGTAGGTATGCATAGATGTGTGTGTGTCGGTATGTGAGCTTAAGGAGAAATTATTCATACGGTAACTCTTGCCCCTTTTCACACTGTTCAAGGGCGAGAGAGAAAGAGAGCGAGAGAGATTCAAAAGACTGCGGAAATGAGACTTTTGATTGTGTTAACTCGTCTTTCATTTTCACTTGATATCTTTTTAAATTGAAATATTAAAAGAAGTTTGAGTTAAAAAAAAAAGCAGTACCCACAGAAAAAAGGAGCACACCTTTTCTTTTTATTCATTCCCTCCCTATCGAATGTACAAAAGGCTGTCATATATTGTAAGTCCTTTAATTAAAACACTGCACTTGAGTATAATTTCAATTAATTTTTCCACCGAGAGAAGCAAGAACAATACAGGAGTAGAGAATGGAAAATGGCAATGACAGGGACTTTGAGAGAAATGAGAATGAGAATGAGGATAAAAACTGGTAATAACAATGACGAGAGGAGTTCGTAAAATCTCTGTTCGCTTCAGTGTTCCATAAATAAAGTTTCATAACTAATTAGTGCATGCTCAAAAAACACAATTCAAAAAACTCTGCATGTAAAAATATATAGAACTACTTAAAATATGGAAATACTTGTGTATAATGCACGGGAAATGTCCCGTTTGTCAGGATTGGAAATCTACAAACTATCTGAATTTACACATTTAAACAAATAGGCTTCGTAAAAAAAAGTGCATTGTACCATTGTACGATGTTGAGAATCATAATTTTCCCCTCGTTACAGTTCAGTTAATGAATTATAAAATGAATTAGTAATGAAATAATCTTTGAGGAAACTGCTCATTTGTAACGTGAGAAACGGAAATAATGTTTCTATAACTTTACAAGATTACCAGTTGATATTCTTAAATTCTTTTATGATCCACAGTCCACAGCTTCCGTTAAAACTAATGAGATTCATTATATTTTCATAAATTGCTAGCATTGCAGAATTTGTATAGGGGAGAAAAAGAGAAAGAGTTTCTGGGTTGTTGATTCTCGTGAGTGCTCATTCTATTCCAGGCTATTCTAACTCTCTTTCTGTCTGTCTCTGTCTGTCTGTCTGTCTCTCTATCTCTCTCTCTCTCTCTCTCTCTCTCTGTCGGATTTCCATTCTCTTTCTTATTCATATTTTTTTATTCACGTTCAATCTGTGGCTCAAATATTTTACTAACAAAGTGTACTCAAAGTTAGTATTTTGGGTTTTAAGGATTTTGTGAGAGTAGAGAATAAAGAGGAAAAGAAAAGTTTCTCTTCTCCATCGTCAATTTTTTTCCACAAGTACCAAGTGCTTGTCAGTACATTCACCACTATAAGAATTAACAGCTGTATATATGAAAAAAACATAATGATATATTATAGCTGGAAACTTGCACATGTAAAATTCAGATTTCCAGCGAAAGAGAGAGAGAGCGAAGAGACTTTCAGCTTCACGTCATTTTCTGAGAAACTTAAGTCGTAGGACAGAACAATTGGTGCAGCCGCAAGGGAAAATTTAAGTAAGTTACTTTCATTTTGTTACTGTGAGCTCGGGGCATGCTCGAGTTTAAATCAGGGAAACGGTGAAAATGAATAAAAAGTGGGGGAAAGGAGGCAAAGGCGAAGGCAAAGTACTTTGCTCCTTTTGGGCTTTTAGTTTTTAGCTGTCTCTCTCTCTCTATCATCAACACATTGCCGTTCGGCTGACTGCTGACATCAAGCTGAATAAAAAACTATTCTACTCAACTCTTATACTCATAATGTGATAGACTATAGGAAAGTAGAAAAGAATGAGAGTCCAATAGACTATGTAGCTCCGAAGTATTTCATGCATTTTTTTTTCTCTATAACGATAACAAAAAAGTTGAGAGAGATTTTCTTTCTTCATAAGATTAATAAAACTATACGAATTACGAACGCATACAGACCATATGAACGAGCGAGCATTCATGCATCTAAAACATTATAGGATTTCACTCGAAAATTGATGCCAAATGTATATGTACGATATAAATATAATAGAAAGATCGAATCAATGAACTTTTGTAACTTTTATTCAACGCATATTTGCTTTTCCTCTTCGCCTTTGACTCGGATTTTCCTGAATAACTTCATTTTGAAAAAAACGAGGACTGGAGAGGAAACATTTGCGATGCTTGAAATGTATGTATGTACGTATGTATGTGGATTTGAATTAACTAATCGAATACATACACATGTATCATACATGAATGCATGCAAATCGTATATGCTATACGTACAGACATAAATAAATGTGCTTTGGATTATCCGCATGGATTAGACATCTCTTTATACTGATATGACGGGATGACGATCTATGATTATGATACGATAAATCAGACTAAATCGTGTAAAGTGTAATTAGGACGGATGAATCCCAAAAAACCAAAGAAGAATTAAAGACTCAAAAAAACTATGTGCATGTACATTACATACATAGTAATACATATGTACAATTGGGCCTCTTTTATCGCTAGAAACATCATGAGCAGGTTATCGCATCAAATTCACATTAATAATCAAGAAGGAGAGCAACTCTGTTCTTTACAGTCAAAATGACTGTGTAACCAGCGAATATAATTAACGTTAATTGCATTTTGCCTTTAAAAGGTTTCAAGAGTCTTCGGCTCAAACAAAACGTCTTTCTATGATTTTTTTCCCCTCTCTCTCCTCTCTCTCTTTCTCTCTCTTCATTCTTTGTCTCTGAACTACTCACATCTCTCTCTTCAGATACACTCGTTCGTTGGCATAGATAATGTGTGTTTAAATACCGACAGGGATATAATGCAAAAGATATTGTGGTCAAGCTTTTTATTGTGTGTACAGACAAAAATCTCAATCTCTTTGATGACTTTGAACATTGGACATTGATTCAAGAGAAAAACCATTTTATCTCCTATATAGATTTCCCCATTGCAAATTCCACGCATTGTCCATGAGACTGTGAGGTGAGTCGGTGAGTGTGTATTGTGTGTTTGTCTTTTCCACAGAAGTAATTAATTTTTCATTTGACCAGTGTGCCATTTCAAATACCAAATAATGTAATACTTTGTTCTATATAGGCTATAGCCTTTGAAGTCTTTTATTTTTTGAGAAATCTCGCTCTCTCCCTCTCTTTTTCTTTTTCTTCTTCTTCCAGCTCTCAACAACCTCTCTACGTTCGGTCATTTGAAAGGAGAGCTGCGCTGAGTGTTTCACGAAATCGACTAGAGGCACTACGTATCGTTTCGTATGTATGCAATGCACACTATGCACATACATTTGTGATTTGGTCTATAGCACAGACCAAAAAGCAATACAAAATGATAAAACAATGGTATTTTCTTGGTTTTCTCTACACCCCGTCACTCTCTGATCGAGCTGATAATATCAAGAGGAAAACATAATAAATAATATACTTGCACTAGGATTCTTTCTTCTTCTTCTTTTTTTCTGTAGGGAAGCGGCTCAATGCTCCAAGTTCATTGAAGTTATGTAATTCCCATTTATTCTGCTCTTGCATTGACCTCGGTTTCGGCTTGGGTTTGGCTTGTTGCTTCTGTACGTGTGTGTGTGTGTGTGTGTGTGACAAAAACTAACGCGTGAGTACAGGAAAAGCCTAGAGAATACAGATCGGTGAATTCTTCTCAACTCATGACCCGAATACTAATTATGTTTTAGTTTTACCTAAGCTACTCCTACACCTACTTGTCTTTACAAAATACACAGGCCGTCTTTTGTACTTTTCAACTTCTTTTGATCTGTAATCTGTAGACATAATTTTATAGATATGGTATATTTTTATTTGGAAAATATATTATATATTATGAAAACGTATTAGCAATGAAAATGAATGAACAGAAGGACGTGTGTGTTTGCCGGCTCGGCTGTATTCTCTGTTATTTCCTTGACAAGAGTTACGACACGGCAATCAAAGGTAAAAGATGTATAAAGAGAGAGAGAGAGAAAGAGAGAGAGAACAAATAGAGAGAATGGTAAAGTATTTCAGGCGTAACGATTAACGAAACGTTTCTTGGGATTTAAACAAATCTAGCGTATTTATACAGTCGGAGCATGTTCTTTGAAGGTTAAAAGCACGACCAAGACCAAGACACAAAGACAAAAGCCAGTAGACTACTGGTTTTTTTAATAACTTTGAAGCAACGTGTGAAATTTCCAGTTGAGAGTTGAGAGTCAGTCTTTACCTGGGAATTTGCACATTTGAGCTAAGAATATATCGTATATGGAGCATAACGGCTTTTCCTTTCTCCCTTTGTATTTATCGACGACGACATTTAGAGAAATAAAAACAAAGGCTATCAAATTCAGATCTCGTCTTTTCTAGACTAAGCGGAATCGGTGCAGAAGATTGTATTGCAGATTGCGTGTATAGAATTTTATGGCTATAATATTAAGGCATATGTACTACATATTATGTACATACCATGAACACGGTGGAAAATGTTAATGTAATAAAGGGAATATGTCTAGGAAAACAAAAACAAATTCTAATTAGTATATACAATTTCCAAGTCCTTTCTATACTGACAGTGATGGTGTACATATATCGTATATATATAGAAATAAAGGGTTTGAACCTTTCCTTTGTGAGGTTCTGCCGTGCATGGGAATTTAATTCTTGGTATCTTATGTCTCTGTCTCCAGTCTCTTTGAGCATTTCAAATATTAAAGGCGAATTCCATTTTCCATTCATATGAAAAGGCGCTTTGAATCTGAATTATAAATACATGTTGCTGGAATCCTATCGGAATGTCACTGCTATATTACCATGTACTTCCATAATACAGATACTTTTGTACTGCATGCATACTCTAGGAAACGAAGAGAGTCAGTCAAGCCATTCCTTCTCATTTCTCATTTCTCCATCTCCGCATTGAATTAAAGCGAAGAATATCAAATATGTACGAATGACTGCTTACATTAAATTGATGCAAATAAAGTATACACATAGCTCTTTAGTGTTAACTAAATATGACACTCTGACTTTCTATCTGTACTTCCTCCTTCCCACTTGACTGGCTTAATTTGATCTGATGATCGTGAGTTGAATTCACGCACAGACATTCGAAGGTCACTCCAAACACTTTTTAAAACTATAACGTTTGAACCCAAAATTAGTAGTAGTAGAAGTTGTTCAATAAAGTTTTTACTAAAGAACTAATCTGGGCAAGAATTCACGCATTCAAAGGAGGATTTTATATCACGTGCTAGAAATTTCCAGTACAGTCCCAGAGTATTGAATTCGAATGCTGAAATGTGATAATTTCATTTATCATTTCTGAGAGACAGAAAGACAGACAGACAGAGAGAGAGAGAGAGAGAGAGAGGGAGGAAGGCTTTGCATTTGTTTGGTATGTTGATGGGTCGTGTCAGCGAGGATGGACAATACTTGACTATGGATGGAGAATGGAGGATGTTGTGAGTAAATGTAAAGGAATGCAGACGGGTGTCAAAGTGACTTCTCAAACAAATTGTCAATGGACTTAATATAATGAAATCTTGTTTTTATCCATTTATCAGGAGCATGTAGGTTGTAGGTGCTCAGGAGAAGAGAGGACAACGAGAACATGTTTGAGAAAAAAACTTTCAACTTGAGTGTTGAAGTTGAGTGAGACAGAGGACAAGAAGCTTCAATTATATAGAATATGTACATGTACTCGTATGTTTGTATCGTTCATGTAATTCTATACCTATATCTACTACCTACTTATATCCACATCAATACATATAATCATATTGTAGTCAACGTGTGCTCGGTTGATCTGTAGCTACACTCTACCTAATGTAGACTACATTTACACTTTACACTTACACTCTTGCACTCTTTGGTTTGGATTTTTTTTTAGCATGTGGAAAACCATTTGAAGCAATTCCCATTTCAAATCCAAGAAGTTGAACATGAAATTCCCTTGACTATACAGATAGAAACTATATAAAAGAGAGAGATTTCTTGTGTCAATTTAGTGTCCCCATCACAATAGTATTAGCATATTTCACACAGCAAAGAAACATCAACGCTCTCGTCTGTCTCATCTTCCTTCTCACCCAAAAGAGGTGTCTCTATTTTCCAGCCCTCTTCACGCTCTTACATTCCCATCCTCTTGGTCCATTCACATTAATTCACCACAAATGTCCATGGAAAGTTGGAAGGTTGCTAATGCAGTTGTGTATAGCTTGTCTTTGGCTGTGCATTAGAGGATTTTTTTTTTGTTTCAGTCCACCCTAAGTAGTGCATTCCCATTCAAGCAGTCCGTTTTTTTTTGGATAATTTTGTAAAGCTGATAGGATTTATCAATGCAAAAAAAGTACTATGGGCCTCTCTGGCTCTCTTTTCGTTTCTACATTTCATCATTCTATAGTACATACACATACACACTTTGTTCATTATACAAAATACAAGGCAAGAACGTTTCTATAACAAAATGAACATTGCCCAATCTACATTATACTAAATGCAATGCGGAATCAAGTTATACATTTTTTTTCCTTCTCTTCTATATACTTACCCGCAATACGAAGCCAAGTCTGAAGGGGAAAGTGGCGAGAAGTAAAGGAAGTGTAGCAGTTGAGACAGAACTTCCTCTTGGGTTTTATGTGTATTTTGTATATAATATCATAGGAAATGGTAGGAGGAATGGAGAGGGCAGAGTTTAGAAGGAACACTGCGTGAAATTATTTAGTCCCTAGAGAGAAAATGGGCTATTTTCTGGCCACGCAATGCTTTGCGTTTCGGTAAACATTCCTCTTATCCTTTCGTCTACATCCCTCCGACTCTCACTTTCTCTCTCGCTCTCTCTCTCTTTCTCCCTCTACATTTATACTCATACTCATCTAAAGCACGTACTACGAGTGTCCATTTTTGACCCAAACTCTGTATACACTAGCTTCTAGAAACAATCAATGTCCATGTGTATTTGTTACCGTACGTCCTACCGTCGTCGATATAATGTACATAGGTTAACTTTGCGAGAAAGAGAGTGAGTAAATATGCTACATGGACAAAGTTTCTGGCAAATATGCTTGTGTCAGACATGAGCACAACTCTTTCTCTCTTGCTTTCTCTCTCTCTCTCTCTCTTTGGCTCTTGGAATGAAACTAAAAGGCTCTGTCTTGTGTCGGCTCAAAAGCAATCCCTTTGCTTTTTCCATTACAAGAGATTATTCCTAACTCGGAGAGAAATGGGGAACGAATGATACTCTCTTTTTGCTTATCAAAACCACGCTTGACTTAAACTTAATAGGCTTAAACTTATTTAGAAATTGTGTATTTTGCAGGACCCAACTTTCCCATTTCCCACAATTTCTCTCCCTGTCTCGCTCTCTGTCTCTCTCTCTCTGTACAAACACGCAGGATGCCTTTGTGCAAAACGAGTATTTGCACATTCCATGTCCTACAGTTTACTGTTTATCTTTCAGTGAGTGGGAAGTGAGGGGTCCGAGACTGCAGCATTAGCCTCAAACAAATTATCTTCATATTCTAGATTTACAAGAGTTAGAGGATTCTCCACCGAATAATACGTGATTATTATTGTCGATAAGTATTAATATTTATTTTTGCTCCCATTCATTTTGCTTATTTTAAAGGAATGAGTGTGAGAACATGGAATGGCAAATGATGAGATTGGGATGAGATGAGAGACGAGAAATGGGATTTGATAGAATCGGAAAATCTCTTGTGGTCTAGCCAACGCATTTCAAATTCTGACAATGTAAATCCGGGAGCTAATCGGATTTTAATTTTCTGTTCAATTCTATAAATAAACAAATCTACATTATTTATGTATGTTTGTCAAATTCAAATTCAAGGTCTGGTCACGACATGACAAGAGAAAAGAGAAAGCGAGAGAGAGAGAGAGACTGAATTGATTTGATAAAATTCGATTCATTTTGGTAAATCCTATATAGTAAACTAGCAAAATAGGCGTAATCCAAAAAAGTACATAGAATGCATCCAAAAAAGTGATATTGATTACAAAATAATACAAAACACGGGCTACGAAAATACGAAATTCGGATTGTAAAATATTTTACAGACAAAACACGCTCTGGGATTGAATTCCTTCCTTTTTTTGTGTTAGGAATCGAATCGTAGTCTGATCGGTCAAGGGAAAATCGTTACCCTGGCAGTGCAAATTGTATTGTATAAATGTCTATAAATGAAATCGGTGAGCAGAGGTCAAGTTAATTTTCCATTTTCTATAGGGTATCAGTTTTTATGAGATATCCATACAAAAGCATTCTTCCTTAGAGTAATCCAAAGCTAAAAAAAAAGTGACAAGATTTCGGGATGGAGATTCTCTTAAGAGAAATCAAACAATATACCCGCTATTCGCCTGTATAAAAGTCCAAGTTCTCTGTGTGTGTGTGTGTGTGTGAAACGAAATAGGATTTAGAGGAGAAGAAAAAAATTCCGTTTCGAATATCTTTCCCCTTTTTTCTCTATCTTTCCCTCTCGCTCTCCATCTCTTTCTCTCTCTCTCTCACTCGCTTTTTGTTGGGAAAGCGAAGCGCTCTTTCGACAGCGCCTTTCTCATCTCCCTTGACATTTCTCTAACCCCAACCATATTTCTTTTTTCACTCTATATCTGTGCGTAGATGAGATACCCAGAAGAGTAGGACAGTGAACTATGACGATATGAAACTAGTTGACAATGACTACCATTGGTTCTTTCTTATTTTCCACATGCACGCTCAAAGATAGCTTACAATGCTGGGGAGAATGTCGATGTGGAAAAGATATCTGTAGAGAACGAGTGAAGAGAGAGAGAGAGAGAGAGAGAGAGATGCTGCTCCTTGCTTTCCACGCTCACAAGGGAATTTTCAATGGATATTAAAATATCTATGTTCAATGTTCTGGGTTTTGGATGTTGGGCCTAGAACTTTGAGAAGGATGTCGAGTTAGAATCTGAGGATTTTCTAACGTTTTTTCTCTCTCTCTCTCTACGTCCCGCGAAACCTCAAGTTTTTAGCTTTGGCATGAGATCAGAAGCTATTAACGTAAGTCTATACAAATATACAATTCCACGTAGGCTTTCTTTCCTTCTAGTTAGGAACTCGAGGGAGAAAAAGGTGATGGCATATCAGTTTAGTAGTAGGTAACGTTTGGGTAAGTTTTTTCCCCTTGGTTGATCTTACATATCTCTTGTTGAGCATGCATTTCTATCAGTATCAGTACTACAGATTCTGATCCTCTCGAGAGGGAAAAAAAGGAGAAATAAGTAACGAGGAACGAGCATGAGAACAAGGTAAAAGGATAGAAACTCAAAACTCATAGTTCGTTTTAAAATATCCATATAAATGTTCAGTATATTTAATTTCTATTTAGAAATTAAATATGCTGAACATTACAAAAAAAAATTACAAAGTCCCTTCATCTTTGGCTTTAGTTGTTGAAAATTATATGCATTTACAAATTCACAGTGTATGGAGCTGCGAATATTCCAGACGATAATTTCAAATATTATTGTCAATGTTAAACATTGAGGATTTTTGCCTGTGTAAAAAGTGTCTCAGTCTCAATCCTCTGAACACAGAGAGAATTGAGACAGAGAAAACACTCAAAAGTTTTATGGGTTTTCCACCTAAACGGGAATACACATGACCAACTCAACTTGAGTAATTTTTAAAAACTCTCTCGTCTCTTGAACTTAAACTTGAGACAGAGAGAGAGCACTCAATATGTTTAACACAATCCACTCTCATTTCCTTTGTACAGGTTCCTGAGCAGATTTGCTCCCACTACTTTACATAGGAAAACTCAACACACACACACCAAGTTTCTTTCCCCATGTACTGTGTACTGGAAAAAGAACATTGCCAATTTACATCTCAATGAGTTCAGACTTGCTTTTGTCTACGCTCCACAATTGTAATCACTCTCAAATATTCCTTTTAATTTTATAAAATAAATATTTACTTGAAATTAACTCAGATAGTTAACACTACAATTATACCCAGTTTATTAATACAGATAGAATTCAATTGGAATTACGTACACTATTCATTTTCTTGCATACATATAAAATTCGCATTTTTAAGCCCCTTTTAGGATTTTGAAGAAAGGGAAATTCCTGAATTAATCATTCATTAGTCCTCAATTAATAAAAGAAATCCGAACACTGGTCTTTATGTTAAATGAGGAGTAGAAGGACAATGAGAAGGAAAGAATATTTCTTCTTCAGTTGTTCATGCATCTAGTTGAAAATTGTTTCAGTCAGTCTTCGACCTAAAAATATATGATAAATATTTGCGACGTATACACAAAAATATTCTGTACTCGCAACGGAAGGTTAGTACATCTTTGAAAGAAGTTGGGATATTTTATTTTATCTATATGTATGAATGGGGGAAAATGGTGATGTGATGTGAAGTTACATCATCGTTTTGCATTTCCCCTCTCGCATTTTCCTCCTTTGTGCCGTTTTCTTCTTCTCTTTCTCCATATTTTATACGATCGGCTCCTTTATCAGCGTACACAGTTTTTCCTCAAGCGTTCATTGCATTGTTTCTACACACCTTTTCTCTTATCCTCCTTCAAAATAGGGCCTGTTCTTATATATTCGTTGTAGTGAAAACTCATTTGAGGGGATCGTGGTAACCATGTCCTCATATAGAATTACAACTATACACTTAGAAAATATTCTGGTCAAATTTCTCTCCTTTTTCTTCAACTCCCTGACGTTTTTCTTTATCCATGCATATAAAAACCATTATGTCATCATTCATTCATGCATAAACAACGAACTTTCTCTCTACCTCCATTTCATTTCCCACAATATATAAATTATTCAGATTTCTTACATTGCAAATGAAAAAGATGAGGCATTTTCATCATATGCATTAGTTTAAGCAATCCAAATGAAATCAATCTTACTCTGTCCTGGCCACGTATCCAGAGAATATATAGTTTTAAAGTTTGACGATAAAAGGAAAATAAAATGAAATACTTGTGAATTTAATCCATATTGAAAAGTTTTGGAAGAGATAAAAACGTTTAAACCTTGAGATTTATTTTAGTGGTTGAATTTTTATTTGGCAAAAACGTTGAAGAACCACCAGAGACGAGTAGAGTGAAAGATTTTTTTAATCATTTTGAGAAATTTTATAGAATCCAAATGTTATTTTCATTTCTACACTTGTGTGTGACGTGTGTGTCTGTGAAAGTAAATAAAAAATGAAGAATATAAAAACTTCAAAAGATATTAAAATATGTGTGTGTACGAACGTTCATACGCAGACTTTCAAATTTTCTATAAAATTTCGGGGGAAATATTGTAAGTTGACTACTGACAAAACTCCTGTTGTTTATACTAGAAAATATTATGTAGTAGGGAGTTGCATATAAGTTTGATAAAAAAAAAAACCTTTTGATAATTTGAAGACGTAGACTAAAGTGAGCCTGACAGTCTTTTTAGTTGTGCCAAAGTGCTCTCAGTGCAAATATTCATCGTTTTTCTCATGGGGAACAACACATGGCAAGAGAGAGAGAGAGAGAGAGCAAGATGGCAAATGTAGACGGGAAATTTAGTCGGTGTCTTACTTATTTCTTCAGATAGAAACTGCTCATGCAAGATTGCATGAGGTGCACAGATACGTAGAGTTAGTATGTATGAAACTGCATGTATAATGTATATAGAGTTTAAAGAGTATCCATTTCAATTGTAAATGTTATAGGCCAACTATGTGCACTACTGAAAGGAAAGCAGAGAGAGAGAGAGAGGGAATGTATAAGTACGAGTAGTTAATATATAAAAGTTGAGTTCCTAGAAAAGCCCAACGTTTTCATTGGGTTTCCGACAAATTACTCGTGCTTACTTTTCCCTTCAGATATTGGGAGTTTTTTAGAGTTGTTTTTCATTTCACGAGGTTGAGAATTGGGAAATTCAAAAGGTAGACGTGGTCGTGTATATTAAGGGTAGACGGTGGAAATGGATATGAGAACATCAAGTTGAAGTTATTCAACTAGTCATTCTCTTTACTCAAATAGTACACCAAAGTACAGTACAGTGTGTACAAATACGAGGAAACGACTCAAAAAAAAAAAATTCTTTTTCGAGACAAGTTCATGAAAAGAGAAAAGCGTGATGGATATTCGAGAGTTGCCTCAAGTCCTGTAAAAGAGAGGCTTGAAAGTAGATAGAACAGAAAGCTAGAGAGAGAGAGAGGATCGGCGAAAAAGAAAGCAGAGATTTCCTTTCCAAGATGTAACATTTGACCTTGCAAAGAGAGAGAGAGAGAGAAACTCTTCACAACACATCCCGGCTCATGTTTCATGGCGGAAATTCACTTTAGTCTTCACCTTTGTAAATCGATCCCCTTGTTTCCCTCTTTTTCTCTCTCTCCCGTACAAAAGAATTCTGGGTAGAAAAGAAAGTAGAGAAAATTTGAATCTTTAATAGAATTCCAATACCCACATTCATCATTCCTACACGTTTCCAATGTAAGAATCATGGCTGGACAATGCTTTGTGTTGATTTCCGAGTATATCTTATTGTTAGATTAGATCCTTTACAAAAATGGTTTGGAATATGAAATAGAAATAAATATTTACACAACCAAAATGAAAATTCTAAAGAAACGATGCAGATTATAGAAATTCTTCCAAGCATATAAATGACAATGGTAGCAAAACATTTAGTATGGAAATAAATTCTAAATTCCTATTTTGTAAAACTACATTTTTATGCACGTATTTCGGAAGGAATTCATTCTCCCCATTCTTTTTTTCATTTGTAGAATGTAGGATTAAATTGATTGCATAATTTATGACGATGATCATGTTGTGTATTACATTCAAAACTACCCAAGCCCGAAAATGCAACGTACAAACAGAAAGCATGAAACGGGAAATAATTTGCTCCATGTCTACAATTACATTTGACCATCTCGTTAACTTGTGCAAATACTACATTTGAGCGTGAGTAAGCCCATAAATCATGTAGCTGTAACTTGCAGTCCTAGTCATAAGTCATAATCGGTCTTTATTTTCTATGTTGAATAAAGAGGATGTAGAGTTTGGCAAACAAAAAAAAAACTTACAGCTCTTTCATGATGTGATGCAAGGTATCTCATATCCCATTCTTACACGTTGGCATTACTTACAAAATTGCATATTGTACACACACGAGCAAATTCTCTTATATAAAAACATATATCGTTTCTAGTCCGTGGGACTCTTTTTTTTCAGTATATAAATCCAATATGTACATAGGAGCTAGTAATACGAATATAAAACAAGTAAACAAAAAAGATTATTTTTCCATAGTATGTTTTTTGGAGTAAAAAAAACTAGCTCTTGCACTACTTTCACTCAAAAAAAAAGAAGGGAATTTTGTTACGGGCTGTACAATGATTAATGTGTAAATCCGCATTTCCTTCCTCCTTTATGTAACTCATTGTCCGTGTTTAAATCCAAAGTCTGGATTCTCAGTTTTTTTTTTGGATTGTGTACATAATTTTAAAATTAGCTATCCTCAAATTCAAATGGTCTAGAAGTCTGTACATTTGGTTGGATTTTCTTCGCTAGAGAAAGTCAATGAAAATAAATAATAGGAACGTGCTTAGATTTTCTACCACTTCGTTTACTTCTCAGAAGATTCATAGTTGGGGATTCTGGGCGGGGGGAGACAGGAGAACGTATGGTTCGTTTCTCTACAATATACATGTCTATATCTATACATACATTGTAAGTATATATCAATGCAATGAATTAATGCAAGTTTAAGTTGTGCCTTTTGTTCCTTGATCTGGGTTTGAGTTCAAGATGTAAAACTTAGCTCGCCTTCTACACACCAACGAAAGTTTAATTTTCTCCCACGAGGATTTCCAATGTACTCCCATTTATCTGATATTTTGTATGTGTATATATATGTATATGTGTGTATTTAGTTATAAGAAAGGAGAAAAGACGGGCATTCGAATGATTAAATTCAGTAAGTATCTGTATATACATAGTCCATGTGCGGAATCCTTTTTCTGTTCTAAAAATTTCAATACGCATTCCAATTCCCATCTTTCATTCTTCCTCGTATAATTCTCCATGGAAATAATCAGAATCCATAGTACTAAATTTTTTTTTCACTTGGTGCAAAATAATAAAAAGATACATATACGTATATGTATATTTATATACATACATCATTGGACAAGGGACATAAATAATACCATGTACATCAGAATTCCAGAGAGCCAGCGTGTGATTTTACTTTCTCTCTAAGCTAAATAAAGAAACCTGTATGCTTTCCAAGCAGCCCCCACACGAGTTTGTAATCTGTAATGTGAAGTCCCGGTATTGTATGATATAAAAAAAAGAAGGGCAAAAGAAGAAAAAAAACGTACAAATTTCCTCTTGATGATCATGAGAGTATTTGTGGGTGCTTTTGTGTGTGTATTTGCAGGCGTTCCCACTTTCTCGCCCATTACATGAATCAATGCCTACGTACAAAGTACATACGTACGTAGAAACATGTGTATTTATGAATCTCTTAGAGCATCTATCTTGACAGTCTTTTTTCCCAAGGACCAAAAGCTACAGCCATCATTCACTAAATAAATTACGTCGGTCTCAGCTCTTAGCTTTCTCTCTATATTCGTCTCTGGTCTCTGACCAGCTTTAGCTAACTTTCTATTCCTTTCCCCACCCTCTGAGTATACATATACATACGTACGTATTTGTGTTATGTGTTATGTAAGTGAGCATGTGTATTTCCTACTTTTGTCTATTATGAACTAGGAAAAGTAATGTAATGTGTGTGGTAAAGAAAAAAATCTCATTCTACCTTTGTGTGTGTGTGTGTGTATGTGTACTTCATATCCTTATAAACCTGTATATATATCGTGCAGATAACTATGGATTATGTAGCACATGTTTGTGTATCTTTACTGGCGAGTCTAAAGTGTACTAAGTATGTCTGTACGTCTGGGGGAGAGAGTAAAGTCAGGAGTGTATGTTACAGAAAAATAGTTATAGTAGGTAACTGATGGTGAGTTATTTGAAATCCTAGTTGAAATTTTGGGCCATTCCATTCGGGAAATATATGGGACTTTGAGTCCATGTGAAATCTGAGGCGTATACATGTACATATATGTACTCGAGATAAGACGAGGATAACGCGTTCGCGTTAACTCACTTATACGGTGAGGTATTAAGAGGCGGAGGGGTAGAAAATCTCAACGAACGATGACAGTTTCCTGGAAATCATATATATATATATATAAGTATGAGATGATAGCACCGTGGAAAGTGGGCACCACCCACCAAGTAATTTAGTCCCATAAGAAAAAGAGAGTGAGAGCAAACGAAAAAAAGGGAGAAAACTGAAAATAGAAGAAGTCGAAGAAGAAGAAAATGTATCGTTTTTCTAAATCAAAAAATCAATACTGCTTTGATCGGAATAATGACACGGTCTGTGCTGTGTTCAAGGGTTCCATTTGCACTTTTCAATTTTGACGCGCATATAGATTCGTTTAAAGTCACAACTTCTTTCCAATCTATCTCCTATCTTCCAAAACCACTTGCAAAATCCAATGAGACACAAGAAGAAGAAAAAGAAAAGGAAGAGGAATTTAAAAAAAACCCCAATTCCCACAGAGCTGTGAGCTGTTATCTCACCCATGTGTGCCTCTAGAGTCTAGATTCTACAATGGAGAAAGCAAGCTAAAATGCTTTCCATTGCACTTTTCTCTCCCTGTTCTCCCATTTTCATCCTCGAATTCTTTTCTTTATCTTATTTTTAAAATTTTCCTCTAGCCTCTTTTCATTCTGTCTACACACACACACACACATCTGACGGTATTAAATCTTATGGGAGAAGAGCAACTGTGTGAAATTCATATCCACTTATGTATGTATCTTATACCTTCTGGACACGTTCAACAGACGGTTTTATGTGTCTACCAATGTTAATCGTACGCTGAATTAAAGGACATTTTTGATATATTTTGTTTCGTCACGAGTGGAGCATGGAATACAATAAAATGTAACAACTTTCATGTACGTCTATATATTTTGTCTTCAGATTGAGACTGATTGAATTGATAGTTTGGGATATTTGAAATTGGTCTTCACCATGGCATTGATATAGAGACATTTACATAATTTGTATCTTACATTAGGCAATTAGGCATATAGTGGTAGGTATAATATATTTAACCTATAATGCTATGTATAATATTTAATATAGTATTTAAAAAAAATGAAATAAAACTTTACGTACCACAAACATTGGTGTAGATATCTGGATTATTTGTCCACTCTCTATTGACGCAAATTCGAGTCTTGAGTTCGCTACTTAGAAGATGGTAGCCCGGTCTGCATGAAACTTTTGCTTGAGTGCCATTGGGATACTGATGTACAGATTTGGGATAGCCAATTATATTAATTTCCCCATTTTTGATAGGATTTGGTTGTTGGAAGCAAGTAGACCGACTGGGTTCAATGTTGATTCCCAACAGAATGCTCACCACGAGCAACCACCACCAATCCGTTCCAATTCCTTGTCTCATTTTAATTTTAATAAACTTTTTTTTTTTTTACCCTGTTTTGGGGGGGAAAAAACTCTAACTAACTTTCTATAAGAAAAAATTTCTTGGAAAGTTTTAACTAGCACACGGTACTTTGTATATGAATATTTTTTTTTTGTGTGTGTCCATTTCTCTTACACCACTATACAAATTTCAAAAGTTTCAACTTGAGATGTAAACAACGATGCATAAATTATTAACTTTTGTACAAGTCATTAGTCAGATAGACAAAGTATGGTTTCATATATATGGTTTTCTTTCAAAGTTGTACACGATGATGTGGGAGGGGATAGGAAATATGGGAAGATTATTAAAGAATTTGATATTTGATATCGCAATATGAAACACAATTTGACACGTATAGTGTGAGTGTGAGTAGTATTGGAAATTTAAGCTGAAAATCAGTAGTTTGACACTTTTGATGTTGTGATATTTCACTGTGATTCTTTCTTTTCTTTTTTCTCGGTCTATAGATCTTGTCCTGGTCTTTGAAATGATGAACGTGTTATGGAAAGTGTGTCGTAGTTGGGTCAGAACAAAAAAGATTGACTTTTATAGTTATGTATCCATATGTAATAGTACATGATATGAATTAAGAAAAAAAACTACTATGTACTAGCCATATGGATAATGGATTTCATATGTCTCTCTCTCCGTTTCAATTTGAATTTTGGGGTTGAAGAAGAGGAGAAGACGAGGAAGATTGGGTCGTTGCGATTGAGCGTATCACGTATAGGATAGAACGATGAGACGTGATATCGGTTTTTTTTTATGTAGCTTGGACAGGAGCACAAACGTCTAAATTGCCCACTACGAATTCACAGAACATTTTTCATCACTTGAGGTCTGAAGAGTTTTTTCTTCCCACTTTTCACTCCTTTCTCCTCTGATGTTTGGTTGAATGACTCGTTACAAGTCGAGTATACAAGTACATACAAGAAGAAGCAGATGGAGAAGAAGAGCAGTCGCCGTTTCTTTTTCTTCTGTCTGTCTGTTATTTTATTTTATTTTATTTCTATTCCACAATATATCTTTTTAGTATTAGTTTTCTTATCCATCCACATGCAGTATTCTTTTCTCTTACACACTGCAATGTGTCTGGCGTCTAGCCTTTTTTTTGAAAAGCCTATATGTACTTGATCGAACAATATAAAATAAAGTTTCAATTTATGTGTGTTGAATTTGGGGGGTGGGTAGATGATGAGAAGTTTAGTGTCAGAGTACTACGGAGGAGTAAAATGTAGTTTTATATATATTTATCTACATTCCTGTATTATTACTACTTTATTACATGTTCATGAACTCGAAAGCTTTTTTTTTTTTTTGTTTGTTTGTTGGAAAGTGACGACTGTGCGACGTGGACACGGAAGTTATATTCCAACAACTAGTGAGTGAGTCTCACTATATATATTCTCAGACAGAACAGAGATTGACAAAGAATAGTGAATTGATAGGAGGAATGAACAAGAGTTGCTGTTGTCGTATGGACATATTAAAATGTGTACATATGATGGGGGGGGGGGAGAGAGGCAAGCTGTTGTTGTCGTCTTTCTTCACGTCTTCAAGTTGTCGTACAGTCAGTATTTATTGTGAATGTACATCCATGCGGAAAGAAGATCGGAACTTGAGTCGGCCTTCAACATATTATTTCCCCAGAGCTCAAATAGTGTAAAGAGACGATAAGGGGAAATGAACAGGACGACGGGAAGAAGCCGAAGACGACGACGACGATGACGATAGACGAACAAGAGAAAAAAACGACTACCGGTGGTGAGACCAGAGTATACGAATTGAATACGGAAAAAACCAATCGACAGAAAGAAAAAACCAATCGTCAATGTATACAGAAAGAAAGTGATAGAGAAAGTAAAAAGAGTCCGAGTATGAATCTTCACTGACGTTTATAGGAAGATATTTGTTACGGCAATCTATCTGTCTCTTAATAACTTGAATGTATACCTCAGGTGTGATGCACAGGAAATAAGGTATTCCTTTTTTGTCTTTTTCTTCCAACAACTATATATAGCGATGTTTATGTAATATTTTGATGCTTTTTAAACAAACTCTTGTTTCCTTGTTTTACTTATTTCCTCTAACAAAATATTATTCAATTATACAAATGGCGTAAAATTGTTCACTTGTTTTAACGTTTCCGTTGTTATATTCGCTGGTATACTTTTTCCCTATATTGGTGGCCCTTGTTTTTCTCCATGATCTAGAGAAGTTTCACCGTTGACTAATTGAGCACACGAAGAGAAGACTGATGGTATATTAATGGAATTTACTTCAACTCCCACATGATAGGCACACACACGCTCACACTCATTGAGGAAGAAAATCTTTCACTAGTTTATTTTTCTCTTTGTAACACTGTAGATTTGACAAAGTAAATGGGAATGGTAAGAGTCGAAAGCTGACGTAACTGCTTCTGTGAGAGTTTGAGAGAGTTTGGGGAACTATGAGTGTTCGTCTATGGTATATATGGTAAGAGAGTGAGTATCGTACCCAAATGAATATCCGTGTACCTGTTAACTGTCGAGTTTTCAACTCCCCAAGAAGTCACATTGATGTTGATAGCATGATGACAGAAGTGAAAACACTTGGGAGAAATGTATACGTAAAAAGAATGGAGAGACAGTCGTCGTCGTCGTTCTCGTTCTCGTCTTCACTCTCTCCTTCTCCGTCCTTTCTCTCTTTTCTCCTCCACTTTTCAAATCGATGGAGAAAGTTAATGAATGGAAATGTCAATTCGTGGTTTGGGTCTTAAGCAAACACGGCGTGTATGTAGATGATGAGAATGAGAGTAGAGAGCTTTCTCCACACACCACGTTTTCACAAAACATACAAGCTGTAGAAGGAAGAAGTCGTCGTTGGACGAATAGTGAAATTTCCCCTTTCTCTCTCTCCTGTTCGTCTTTTCTCTATCGGGAACAGGCTCACAACTGTATCGCACGGAGGAGTCGTCTGAGGATAACTTGCAGAAACGACAGTTTATATTATAGTTCTCCCCTCGCTTGCCGATTCCGGCTTAAGCCACAGTTGGTAGGAGTGGATGGAAAGAGAAAGTAGTGAGAGTCAGATAGAGAGAGTCATGCCCAACTCTCTTTTTCCTTCACTCTGTCTCTCTCTCTCTCCCTATCTCTCTCTCTCTCTTGAACAAGCCTACAAAATCGGACTCCTACTATATATAAGTCTCATATATTGTCATTATAGAGCTCCAATTGCCTGCAATATCTGTACATAAATTTTATACCTAATATGCATAATGCAGGTGTATTGACAGTAATATGGTACCAGGTTTAAAAGCAACTGTCAGCATATAGCATATATTTATATACATAATATTATTACCGTAAAACTCCAATTAAAAACCTAGTCTCCACTGCAAATCTACCTCCATTATTAACCTAGGTAGAAGGGAAAAATTGTACACATAAACCTACCTGAAATGCAAACCTACCTCGATTAGAAACCTAGGGGGAAAATGGAATTTGTAGCCATAAACCTAGGTTTTTAATTGGAGTTTTACGGTATGTAAAACTAGAAATTCGCATAGAGAGGAGAAAATACATGTTAAAACCTTTAGACTGGATTGAAATTCTTGGGCTCAATAGACAATCTCTTAAAAAACCACACGATGTACAGATCAGATACTTATATGGATTGACCTCCTGGTCAATTATTTTATCGGGGTGAACCCTTCAAACAATTGCTTTGATCGTGAGTGACGTTTTTGGATTATACTTTTTCCTTTTTGGGTCCCTTGACCACAATTTAGCACCTAAAAATCTGAAAAAATTATTCACAATGAGAGATAAAGTCAATTTAATTTATAAGTAAAGTTGACCTGAGCAGAACGTCAAAAACGCTGGTTCAGGTCAAAGCTACTACTATTTTCATAAACTGCCGAAGACAACTTTGGTTAGCAACTATTTATCTCTCGCTCTAAGAATTAATTCATATTTTTAGGTGTTAATTGTGTTGGTATTAATTGTGGTGAAAAGGGACCCAAAAGGAAAAAGTAATCCAAAAACTTCTCTCACGATCAAAGCAATTTTTGTTTTGATGGGGTGACCCCGATACAAAAGTTGACCAAGATGTCAATATCTATCATCCTGGATAGATTATGAAAAAACAACTTTATTGTAGGAGCTAGTTGATGGGCTCTTGACTCTTCTCGGATATATATTGTGATCGAGAAGTCACTCAGATATCCTTGAAAGAAAGTCGTTTCTATTTATTTGAACGGACTTTTTCTTTGGCCATATTTTCTCAATCTGTATGCAAGGGAGAATTTTAATTTAAACATAAATATACAAAATTATCTAATAAAGTACATATTTACTATTTTTATTTTTTACATTACATCACGATTACATGTACGTCGTTATCATCAACACTTTTACCAAACCATCATTAGTGCAGAAAACAGGTATGTACATTTTATGAATTTGCTTAATTTTAATTCGTATGTGAGCTTTTATGACATTCTTCATTTTTATTTGAACTTTTGTGAATGTAAAAAATGGTTACTAACAATGTTTTATTTTGACTGTATATTATTTTTATTATTATGGTACCAACAGGGTCTGTTGTACAGCCAGAGAATTAATTGGAAACTAGATTATAACCACATGTCTCTACACACATATGACATAATGGCATTGACAAGGATATGAGGTGAGTCATTATTTTATTGTAATCCAGTGTATCAAATGTCACGTGGAGGAAAATATAAGTCAATTTTATGTATGCACATCATCACGTGCAAATAGTTTTGTTAGTATGTGGCAGTGGTTTGATTTTGTTACATTCTTTTATAGTTTTGTGTACATAATTGGAATGGTATGTAAATATGTACTTATATATAGTATAATAATGAAGTAAATAATATAGTGGGTATGTAATGTTGCTGTTTATAAACAAGTTTTCTACAGCTTGCGGCTTTGCAAGAGTAAATAAAAATGGCATTACTCACAAAACAACTTTTTTCGCATGAAGCACATGATTCTGATTAAACGTTTTGGTTTTCTATTATTGTTCGTTCATTCTTTTAATTTTTATCTTACATTATATATATTTCAGATTCAGTGCTAGGCACTTGTAAAATTTAACTCTCTGTCTCTCTACGAAGAGAGTTGACTGGAAAATGTCCTTTGACAAAGAATCTTCAATTTATGCAATTGATCATAGTGGGAAAGTTTTTATCGTCAATTTTCAAAGTCGCCAAGCAACTTGGACACCTCTACCAAATCCTGGACGTGTAGATTTCAAAGTAATATTTTTGAAGACATTCTAGGTTTTTATATGTTTTTAACTTACCCATGTGAATATCTAGCGATAAATTTGTAATAATTTGTACTTTTTTATTGTCGTGTTATAGAGATTGTCATCTTTACATGAAACAGCATGGGGCATCAGCTCCGATCATCAGATTTATGTTTACTGTCAAAAGTTGGACATACCAATTCGAGTGAGAGAAGAAACGTATGAAAATCAGAGATGGAATCCAGTAGGTGGATTCTGTGATAATTTGCTCCCAACGGACAGGTAGAGAGAAATCATTCAACATAGCAAGTAAAATACATATTTTCGGTGTTTTGAAGTAAGTTACATTTAATTCTTCTCTCCTGACAGGTTCGGCTTCTCGAATGAAGAAGGGACAGAAAATCGAGCCAAAGAATTAATCAAGCTTCCGTCTGACGCTTGGGTATGGAAAGGAGATTGGCAAATAGAAAATACATTTGGAAGTGATATTCTACAACCAGACGGTTGGACATTTGCAGTGGATTTCCCCGCTACTTATGGCGTTGAAAAGAATTGGAAATCCTGTGTTCGACGTCGGAAATGGTTTCGTATTAGGTGAGTAATATTTTTTCCCCATATTGTTTTATCCTGCATTATCCTTGTTGTTTGTACGTATACTTATGCGGAAAAAGTGCAAAATTATAATGTAAGAACTATTTTACTTTTTTTTTTATAGAGAATACATTGGATATAATAGATGGAATTTATGTGAGGCCGTACATGAAGACTTTACCTCGGTAATTACTGTAATTATTGTAAAACAATTTGTTATAATACGTGCAAAGTCAGGATATTGAACCTAAATGTGATATTATTATGTATTTCTTTAGGATCCCTTTACTGATGTTGCTGTTGGGAATTTCGGTTTGACACATCAGGATTCTGTCTGTGTTTGGGCAATCACAGTGAATGGCAGTGTTTATTTTCGTAAAAGAGTGAGTATGTTATACAATCCGGAGGGGACACATTGGGAACAAATTACTGCAGAGACGGCGGCTTCCTCAGTTACAGTTTCAGCTTGTGGTACTCCTTTTATAGTATCATGGACTGGACCAATTTTATACAGAATTGGAATAACACCGAAAAATTTAGCTGGTACAAATTGGATAACGACGAACTCTCCACCGGGTGGATTATTTCAATTGTCTGCTGGGAAAGAAAGTTTATGGGCAATTACAAGAGACAAAAAATGTTGGTCTTTGAAAGGGGATCTACAATCAATTCTTGCCAAAAAATCTCTTGAACCTTTTGTTTGGGTGGAGATTCCCGGTAGGATGAAGGCCATTTCTGTCAGTAAAACGGATCTGGTAAGTTCGCATTCTTATTGCATGTGCCATGTATGTACATAGAATTTTAAAACATTTGACCAACAAAATCTGAATGTTATTATTAGGTGGTCCTTGCCATTGGGAACGATGACAATGTGGTATTTATACGTTTTGGCGTGACTCCGGATAATCGTCAAGGGCAAGGTTGGAAGGAGATGGGAATATCTTGGGATACCGTGTCCTGTTCCAGTTCAAGCATGTCTGAGTCCTCGGATCATGTTGATGGTTTAAATCCTGGTTCTAGTTCAGGTGATGAAACGGATGTTTCTATTCGGCCGGACATTCCTTTGGGTTGTCCAATTGTTGATTTTGGAGACCACATTATAGCCAGCCATAGCATTTGCTGGATTGATGGAGGTTGCTGCAGTAGCGCACTCAAGTAATTTTTAGAAACGCATTATTATTAGCATTTATTGAGAATATTCTTACACTTGCACATACATTTTTATTCGATATAATTAGTTAATGTTAATTATTAACTGTTATTTGAATTTCTTGGTTTAGATTAAGTTCCAATGATACAGATTTAGAAGTTGGACCCTGGAGGGATGAAATTCTAACAGGTCTACAAGTTGTTAAATTTGCACGTAGTCAATTTTCGTATCCAAATGCAATCGAGTCCTCATCATCTTCTTGGAGTAAATCAACTCGCACTCGTATGCTACAATTTCACAAGGGAGCAAAATGGATCAAAGGAGAAATTGAGATTAGCAATAGCGATACTCTCGTTTTCTATCAGGATTTACATCACAGTTGGATGACGGCAGTTCAAGATATCCTTAGTATAATTCTCACTCGTGACAAAACAGCTGCATTTACTATACGAATAAGAAATGCAATCGATCCTGGAATAGCTGATTTTGTTAGTTTTAAATTCGAGTGAGTAATACCTATTTTGAAAAAAAAACAAATATTCAAGAAAATTCAAAAATTTCATCCCTTGACGTGAAAACAGTTTGAGATTTAACTTTGTAACTTTTTTTTTTTTGTTATTCCATAAATTAACTAGAAACGAAAATCAAATGGAGGAATGGAGAACTTTATTGATCGAGTTGTCTGAAAAACCAAGAGATGAAATGTCCTTAGCTAATGCTTGGCTGACAACAAATAATGGAGAAGTACATGAAGCTGGAACCATAAAAATGGCAGGTATTTAAAAATATCCATGTAAATATTTTGTAAATACAGTATAGTTATTGTCGTTTTCTGAAAATCTCACCTGCGAATTCATATGCAATTGTCTTTATGATTCAGATACACCAATTGGCACTGAGCTTGTGACTCCATCAGAAAATTCGGAAGTGAAGATCCACCATCCTCTCTTAAAAGGATTTTTACCAGGATCTGATGTCAAAATCGACATTATAATTCCCGCAGATGCTGTGAGATTCGCTCTCAATCTTAATGGACGGGACTCTGTAGTTTTTCATTTCAATCCTCGTCTTCAAGACAAAATCGTTGTACGTAACAGTAGGGATAGTAAAGGAGAGTGGGGAGAAGAAGATCGTGATGGTGTGTTTCCATTTCAGTTGGGTCAAGCCTATGGTAATTTAATTTTTAACTTATTCCCGCATACATACGCAAATGGTAATTTTTTGTGTGTGTACATACATATTACATATTCAGGGCATTTCAGGGGTATCTAATATCTAATAGTCGTCTTGATGTTGTTTGATGTTTGTGTAGCTATCCAGATTTCCTGTACGGATACTCAATTTATTGTCACTGTCCAAGCCAAACACAAGTTTATGTTTTACTACAAGCATCGTTTCCTACCAAAATATATTACTCATTTTACGGCCGTTGGAGATGTGAGCATCGTCGGCGTTCGGTATGAGGCAGCAGAAAAATCTGAAGAAGCCAAACATCTTGAATTCATTACAAATCCGGTACCTGGACATTTTTGGAAAATTGAATCCGCCGCAGCTGAATATACTTGGGCAATCGGGACAGATATGAATTTATGGGTGTACACTGGTGGACAGAAACCAAACCGGAAATCAGAAAGTGAAAATCTTGTAACTGATGAGCAAGTTTACATCATTTATGAAAATCAGAGATGGAATCCACTTTCCGGCTTCGGTTCTCATGGATTACCAACTGATAGGTAAAACAAAAAGAATTTTTTTAATTCTTTGTGACTATGGACTATTGGATTGTTCTGTGTCATTTATCATTTATATTATCCTCAGATCACCATGGTCAGATGAAACCGGCAGAGTTCCTCTAGAGAAAGATTCCACAAAACTTCCATCGTGTAAATGGTCTTGGGTAAGTTCAAATTCATTTATGGAGCCCAATTAACAAGTGCTTATCGTGTAAGTAGATGAATAAATTTAAATATTCATTACTTTGAACTCCGTTCAACAGGTTGCCGATTGGGAAGTAGATTATGATGTTCCTGGTGGCGTTGATAAATCTGGATGGCAGTATGCTATTGATTTCCCAGCTTCTTATCATTCCAGTAAAAGGTTCAACGATTTTGTGAGAAGTGAGTCTTTTATAATAGTCTAAGCTATCATTTAAAATCTAAAATTAGTGCAGGAAAATGGTGGAATATCATGATAATAATTACTATAATAAAAATAATAATAGGGCGTAGATGGAAAAGAATTGGATGTCATACTACTTCTGGCCCGTGGGCCCTAATTCCTGCTGTTAAAATGATTGATATTTGTGTCCGGGTAAGTAAAATTGTAAAATAATAAATAATCAATTTGTAATTATAAAATAAAATACAATTACTAGTATTCGTCTAAGAGTATTGTTGCAAAAAAATTTCATTCAGATGAATGATGAATGTGATTATGAAGTCCTCGCAATTTGTCAAAGTGGGGATGCAGTGGTACGCTGTGGCTTGACGAAAGAAAATCCAATTGGGACACATTTTGAACCCTTAACTTTTCAGAAACCATTTGTAAGTGCAATCCACAGTATGTATTTCAATATTAAAAATAAACCTTCTAACGATTTACTATATGACAATTGTCTACTTGTGCAGGTGTCTATTTCCGGTGCGTATCAACAAAAGATTTGGGTAAGTGGAAATCGACATACCTAATACCTTCTGATTACATTTTCCAAATAAGAGTTTTTTTTGTAAGAGATGACTAAGTATTCGAATACGGTTTTTGTAGGCGGTCGGCAAAGATGGCTTCGCTTATATTCGTTATCAGAACAATTGGCAGCTGTTGGATAGACCCGTGAATGCTCCACTAAAACAAATTCGTGTTGGTGCGGCTGGTATTTGGGCTGTCGGAACGAATAATTGTTTGTATAGAAGAACAGAAGTTCAGACTCTTTTTCCAGAAGGAAAAGAATGGGTTAAGGCAACTGATGGAGTGACACAGGTGAATACACAGTCACGCACATGTTATCTCACATGGGTGCAAGAAAAGATTGTTTTTGTTTTTTACATAAATTTAAAAAGGAGGGGTTATACAACCAGCCCAATGCTCTAATGTTATAAAAAAATGACCGAGGGGAGGGCTGATTTTTTTATA